>CANXYC011235764.1:0-24094 GCA_948193065.1 Aleurites moluccanus | reverse complement strand
CAAAACAGCCCCAATTTTCTGAATTCTTGCAACAAGGAAGGAATGGAAGTGCTGTCCTCTTTATACTACTCTACCTAGAACAAACAATTACTCAAATCCCTCTTGATTCTTCCTTAACCGAAGCAAAGAGATGAAGGAAGGAAAAATTCTATTTTGGGAAGCAAGTTGGCACGGTTTTGGGAAGAAGAAGAAACTATGCGGAATTGTTTATGAATGAGTTTGTGGTTGGTGAAAGAATGGTGTGATCCAATGCTCCATTCTCATCTTAGTCAATTTGCACCCTAGCATGCATCCATTGGTTGTTGGATGCATCAATACTTCAATCCATAAGATCCTAATCATTCAAATTTCCATTAAATCCCTCTCCATCAATTCCTTTTATATCTAAGTCCTATAAATTCTCAACTAGCTCCCTCACATTCACTTTTTATACAATCAAGTCCTATAATTTATTTTCCTAACCTAATTAAATTATTCTATTTTATCTACCCTCAATTCATTTCCCAAATAATTAATTCACAATAATTTACACATGGAACACACTTTTTAAATCATATAACACAATATTTATCAATCACATATAATTACATCAAGTAAATTGTATAACATGTAAGGCAATCAATAGCACGTGAACACATGAAATAATTCATAAAACACATAAGGAAACCAACTCATGCAAATACCCCTAACTCCCCCTAGGTTTAAGGCACTAGGGTTTAGGTTTCCAACTAGGTTTTAAGGTTCTAGGGTTAGAGTTTCACTAAGGATATTACAATATATATATATAATTTATAGTTTTTTAAATGAAATATACATTATATTGTATGAATGGCTTAATAAAATATGAATAGTTTTTTGTGGGTAAGCCTAAGATTGCTTAAAACACTTAGCAATGGAGAAATTGATTCTTGTTGGGTTAGGCTTATAAGTTCTCCATAGGTAAATTGGTCATATGGGATTTGATCACCAAATGTTGCCTTAATATTATTACTAACTTTTCTCCTAATAGAATTGGCAATCTTGCAAGAATTTTTTTCCTTCTAAAAGGGTTGGTTGGAGCCTTCCTTTAGCATAACTCTAGTGTGGAAAGTGTTTTCATAATATTGGAAGTCACTAAGTTTTTATACCTAAGGTTACCTAGTAACTCAACCTTTTTGTCTCCAAGATGTGATGGATCACCTATAAAATATAAAGAAACAATCAATATCAGAGTGTGTTATTGCATCTTGGATAGTATTTCTTATTTTCATCGTGAATAAGTGTGCCATCTTCATGACTAGAATTTCTAACTGTTACTATGGAGTGACATAATAATCCCATCATCCTTTTAACTGACTTGAAAAACCTATTATAAGGAGTTCAATAATGGCTCTATCTGGAGGTTCTTATTTGAGTTTTGTAAGCATTTGTTGCAATGTTTGTTTGAGCAAACTAAGAATATTGTATTTTGACATTCTATCTGTCACGATCCACTTTTGGATTGCGACGATCCTAGGGCATGGGTAGACTTAAGGTCACCAAAAATCCGTAAAACTCATAAACAGTCCATTCATCAATCATTTAATCAATATTAATTCATTGATCAATACTTATATTCCATTTATTTCTTATAAATTTTACAGAAAATTTGCCAGAGTTTCCTGTGTAATTTTAATGCTATTCTAGACCCAAAATCGGGTCTTTCATAAATTACACAACCTGCATTAAAAATCATTTTTACACTACCAATAATTTGCCAATCTTATACCCTTAACTTCACAATTCAATAGTCATACATAGCAGTTCTAAATCTTTTTCAAAACATAAAAATTTTATGTTTATTATTTACCTCTATCACTGTCTCTATCACTTTATTATCATTGACATTTTCAATCATTATGTATTATCTATTACATTTTAAATGTCATTGTAACATTAAATATTACAATTTTCATACATCATTATAATACTCAATCATCTAATTATACACAGTACCATGGAGCTCTATGAGTGGATACTTATAACCTTTAGTGAATAATATTCTACCTTGATGTACTTGACATTCCAAGTCGGAAAATGAATTGACTTGGAATCAACTTTCTCTATCACATCCCTGTTAAAATTATAAACCACAAATTTGGTGAGTATAAAATACTCAATAAGCATATATACATCATTAAACAGGAGATATAAATATATGATAATAAAAGATATCAATGGTAACCAATAAGGTATAAGTTTAGAATCAATGAACAGGTAAACAATACTCGTATCATGTAGATAAGACAGATAAAAGGATGGACTATATGTAAACATAAAGTCTCCAGTAGTATTAGTATGAACTATATACGAATATACAGTCTCCAGTAGTATCAGTATCAATAAGCATAAGGTTGATCAGACCCTATGGCCAGGACCATAGCCTTTCCCAGCTAGGGCATCAGTAATATAATGTGCACATCACCTGTAATATATTCCCACTACCCTGTCGAAGTGGTAGCTCTGTCAAATTCACATGTAAAATGGGTCAAGGGAAATCAATATCAATAGCCAGTAATCATTAGGAACATTATGGTACAATGGCTTTCGATCGATACACATTAGTTTACTTATCAATCAGTATACAAAAGGCATTTCCATATCAATAGAAATCAATAAATATTGATAAATTTCAATCTTTAGGAAGATCAAAGAATGATCATCAATAACAAGTGGCATTTAATGAAGAAGTAAACTTGTTCATTGGGTCAACAAATCAAAACATGGGTATGTATAATGATGTATACATTACTTACCTTAGTTTATGACTTGAACATTTCCCTTTTTCTTTTATCCTTGATTTTTTGCCTCATCTCTTATGGTACCCATCATATCTCTTATTCATTCTTGACTCTACATATCCAATTAATTTCCATTTAGATACTATTTAATATAAAATTACATTACTTATACTTATATTAAAGAAAATTTCTCAAATTTCCAAGTTACTAGGATTTTTCTGTGCAAAATTCTTTACTGGCAGCCTTTGTTCCATTACTTATATATCTCTCTAAAATTATCCAATTGTTTCAATTCTTATTCCTAATTAAACTTGACATATAAAGTTCTAACATATCCAAATTTCAAATTAAAATCATTACTACACAATTTATGGTGTTAATTTAAACTCAGGCCTATAATCAGCCTGCTACCCTGCATTCTGCCTACAAATCTTATTCTGGCAGATTCTATTTTTTTCCTAATAACTCAATCAATACTTAATCAATTGCTGTAATTCATTTTCTTATTGAAAATAGACACCTAAAATTATAACATATCCAAATTTTAGAATTTTTGGATCACTGTACAATTATTAGTGAATTTCCAAAATGAAATTATTAACCTGAAATCTCTATCCATATATGCCCTATTTATATATCTATAATTAATTCCATACTCATATAATTACAAAACCATTTTACATAAATTTAGAAAAACATAAATAATCATCTTTCATGTTTAATACTTTCTCTAATTCAGACTTTAAAGTTCTCAAATTAATACAATTCTGTGACCTATATTCTGTTAAACAATCATTCCTGGCAGTCTATACTTATGACCTAATATCTCATAAACCACAATTCCAATTGCAAAACCCTTTTTACATGATTATATATAAGACATAAATAAATACTTTTCATGTTGAACACATAATTCTATCTCTTTTAATCTGTATAAATAAAATATAGTAGCATTTTCTAGAAAATCTAATTCCAGATCAGTCACAGTTTTTACTCAATAACTCTTTCCTCACTTCGATTTTCACAAATTTCTTTTATATAAGTCTAATTAACACATTTATATAGAACTTTCATGTTTTAACCATCTTCAAATTCAGTCATTAAAATTTTGGAGTAATAGCCTTAAATTACTGCCTCAAAACAAAATTCAGAAACTATATAAGCCCTAACTCATTCTTTATATTTTTAACTTAATTACCTCAATTATTTGCCAAATCAAACTTTAGAACTCTTAAATACAATTAAAAATGATAAGTTTAGAATCATTACCTTAGATTAAATTCTCAAATTTTATCTTCTTTCTTCTTCCATAAAACTTGAACACTACTTTTCTATCCTATTTTCTTCATAAATCTTTTTCTTTCTTTCATTTCCTATTTATTTTTGGTTGATTCTTTGGAAAAGTTAGAAGATATATTTCTTTGGATTTTCTCCCCCTCCATTGGTTCGGTTCTCCTCTCAAAAATATAGCCAACACTTATCCTTATCATCTTTTATGTACATCAAAAGCCAACAAAAAAAATTGAAGACAAATAAATAGAAATTTCTAGATTTTGGCTTATTTGACACCTATTTAATTAATTAATAAGTCAATTAAACATTTTTCCTATCAAATATCCCTTTCTCCTCACCCATGGCCGACTACTTCATCAAATTTCTAGAATAGGTGGGTCCCACAACTTTGTTTAATTATACTTTTGGCCTAAAATTTTTCTTATTTACATTTTTTACCACAAAACTTTCTGTAATTTATTTTGGCTATTCCGTTTAGATTCAACCTCAAATGTGGGGAATGAAATACCTTATTCTAAGTAGTTCTATCATTTAAAAATAGTTATGGGTTATTTCTGGATCCCAGACAGTTGATTTTCAAAATTACCCTCAAAGTTGCCTTTATTTATAATTTTGTTATTATTCTCATTTTTAGTGTTCCAAAATATTTTTAAACTCTTTCTTTTCACCATAATTTCACATAAAAATTAACTTATTTAATCCTCCAGGTTTAGGTCAAAATTTCTTAAATTAATCGGACTGCTATTTTTCCGGCAGTGTTTCCGACATCGATGATTTTTGGAAAAATATTGCATTTATTTTCTAACTATGTCTCTATAATTCTTTTCAATCATTTGAATGCTTTTAAACCATAAATTGAAAATCAATTCATGCTTACAAGATAAAACTTTCTAGGGTATTACACTATCAATATTCCATTCATAGACATCAGAAGTATTGAATTTAAATTAGGTTAAAATATTAGGTTTATTTTCTATGCCTATGTCAGAGGCTATAATATTTGGTAAAGGATGCCGATGTAACCTATTGATCTTATTAATTTCTTCTTTAAAATATTCTTCATTTAATCTTTGTATTGGATTTTTATATAGCACACTAATGGTCCTATTGTTAGATTGTGGTGTACTAAGTGCTATTTGTTTAGAGGCTTTTAAGGAGGATATTTCTATCTTTCTTAAATAATCTTTAATGGCTTTGATAAATTTTGGTTGTTTTTTTGATATGTTGTTGACTAATTTTTAAAACATGAAAAGGTTTAAAATTTGAATTTTTAAGTTTTTGGTCAACAATCTTTGTAGATTGTACTGAGGAAACTACTGATTTATGAAAGTGGTTTTCTATCTTGGTCAGATGTTTTCCTATAATTTGAAAATATATATTTGTAAAGTTGTTTTACTGAATGATATTCTTGATATGATTGGTATGATTATCATTATAAATTTTTTAAGCGGATGTTTTTATAGGTCTCTGCGAGGAAAAATTTGTTTCCCATTTTGAAATCTTATTCCTTGTTGTGACAAAATTTGCAGTTTTTGTAATAGGATATGTAATTCCATTTTTAGAAGTATATATAAACTTTATGCAAGAAAATAAAATCATAATATTGCTTTTAAATTTCTTTTCTCGTATGTAGAAAATGTTTAAAAAATCATGTATTTTTTTATGAATTATAAGATGTATGAAATATTCATATAAATATTGTTTGTTTACTTCAAAATCTTTTCAAGTATATTATGTTCATTGGCTATATTTTGAATAATGGATAAAAAGTAGAAGTAAGGGATGATGATTGATCATCTTGATTTTCATTTTGTAAATATGCAGGATGATTTTTGTATACACAGTATGAGGTAATCAACGTTTTGTAGGATAAAGCTAAGCAAGTCTGATATAAAATATATGAGTTGTATTTTGTGGGTTGTACTATGGGGTAGAAGCATCGTTTGAAAATTCTAGAACTTGTTGATTTTCTATCAAATGCAAGTTTAACTCTATCATTTTGGTATTGAGTAATTTTTATAAGGTGGGTATTTGGCTTAGGTTGTTTTTGATGCTTTGGTTAGACTATTCTTTCAAGGATCCAACCATCAATTAAAGTTATGTCTTTCCATTGTATGGATATGGGAATCACTGAGTTTGATTTTGTAAGATCGGTTGGTTAGGCTATCCCTTTTTATACTTTGGTATTTTCCTATCATCAATGTGTTATATAAAATCTTCAATAGTGATTTTTTTCACTATTGATTATCTTCTTAGACTATAAAGTTTGATTATCTTCTTAGACTATAAAGTTTTATAAGTATAAGAACTTAAGAGAGAAATAGTTCTAAAAAAAATAAAATTCATATTTTAAAATTTTTTTTTATAAGATAATCTTAACAGTCAAAAGTAAATCAATGATTTTACTACATTTCCTTGGTCTTATTACCCACACCGCTCTCAACTTTTATGCAAGAAAATCCAATCCCTCAGCTATCATTTTGCAAAAAAATAAAATCTAATTTATATATAAATACTACCCTCTCAAAACATTGGCGCATATATAATATGCAAGTACGTAAAATGATATCAATTTGAGAAATACTCTCCAAATGCTACTAAAATAATTGAGCTATTAATTAGCGTTTATTTGTAAACAACCAACGCTAATTATTCATTTTGTTTTTTTATTGAACACTTTTTAGTAGTTACTATTTGATTTCTAAAATTCAAAATAAATAAACATTTATTCAAATATATTGAAAATAAATTATTAATTATACACCCAATCAGAAATTAAATCTTTTAATCTACGTTATTAAATTAAATATAGATAGATCTTAGGCCATTTTAATTGTAATCTTATTTGAAATTAAAATTATTATATATGAATATTAATCCTAGTATAAATATTTTTATTGAATATATATTCATCATGATCATACTTTCTTTCTAAGTTCAACTTTTTTTATTTGTTTTATTTTTTATTTTTCATTTTCATTTAGTGGGTCTTATTTAATATGAATTGGGCTTTTAATTGGGCTATTTTTCATAATGTTCCTATTATCAATGTAATCTAAGCTCCATTTAATTATGAAACTAACTATTATATAAGGAAAAAAAAAAAATCGGAGTTTTTCTATCAAATGTACTTACTAATTGAGAGGATATTTTTCTATTGGTGGCTTTAAAAAATATATTATTAATAATTATTATCATCTAAGTAATCGATTAAAATTTTTATTTTTAAATAAATTTATTATATTATATTTTTTATTAATTATTTATTAATCAGTGCAATTAAAAGATTTGCCAAAAAAAAATTGAAAGAAATATAAACTTAAACTTTGCCAACGGACAAAAATGTACAAACATTTGTTACTGCTCTAATAAGATTTAGTTATATGCTAGATTCTTGCTTAAACAACATGGCAAAATTCTACCTTGAATTAATTAATTTGTTTTTAATTAGGCCTGATTTTGGATTAGATTTGAGTTAAAAAAAAAATTTAAAAATTTAATTGAAAATCAACTTATAGTTTTTTTATATATAAATTGAAATTCGTGGTTTGACTTACAAATAAATATATTTGTGACAAATCTTTTGAGGTTGTCTCAATTTATTAATTTATATTTATGCTCTTTTTCCCTAGCTATTACCAAAACTCTGTATGCTAGTATAATATCTTAAAAATATGCATAATAAGTTTTTGTGAAATAAGTTCTTAATATATTGATTAAAATTTTCGAAATGGCTAAAGATAATTTTAGAAACTCAGTTAGAGCGAAAACGAAAAAAAATTTCGAAAATTATTGGTACCGATATTACTGCCGTAAAATAGCAGTATGGTCGACGAATGAATTTCTGAATTTGAATTAAGAATAAATGATAATGTATATTCATGTGTGAATACAGTAAAAGAAATATGAGAAAAATATTTAAGAATACTGATAAAGTGAACAATGACAAAACTGTAAATAAAGAGAACTTTGGGTGAATAGTGAAAATTTGACAGTCTGAGTTTCAGAATGATTCTGAAACTATTTTTATTAAATAGTATTAATAAAAATAAAATATTTGAATATTCACTTTGAATTCCAATTTCTGACGGAATTATCGAAATAAATTACCAAGCGAAAAAGGACCAAAAATAAATTGTGGAAAGTTGGAGAACTAAAAGGATACTTTGCCATTTTTATCTTACTATATAAAAGTGCCTTAGAAATTTTTTGCTCAAATTTTCTGCCCATTTTCTTCTCTCATCCGTGAGCCATTTTCTTCCATTTCCAATTCAAATTTTCAATAATTTTGTGAAGAAAAGTTGTTGGAAACTTAAATTTAAAACCATACAAACAATCCACCAAATTCAACCATGGAAATTCAAAGAAATTGAAGAATTCTTCCAAAGGGAATTTCGATCAAATGGGAAATTTTTAGTAAGTTGTTTATTTGTTTATTTTTATGGTTTAATTAGGTTGTTTAGATGTTGTTAGGATTGGGTAAATGGTTTAATTACATCAATTGAGACATTAAACAATTTTCCTCAATTTTCAAACCCTAAATTGAAGTTGTAAGATTGGAATTTGAGTATATGAATTAGAATGTGTAAATTGGCTATATAATAAGTTAATTGGGTATTAATTGGTGTTTAATTGATGTTCATTTTGTTGTAGAAAATTCGATCGGAGAAAATCGTTGATTTTGGCCTAAGCCGAGAATTTGAGGAATTGGGTAGCAAATCTATTTTGCTTGGTGATTTGAAGTGATAGGTGAGTCTCTTATGCATCAAATTACTTGCCTAAATTGATAAAATGCTATTTGGAATCCAATTATGGAAAATGCATTGTGGCCGAACCCTAATTGTGCAAATTGCCTAGTTTTTTTCATACTTTTGACTTGTTTTTCCATGCCTATTTGATGCCTTTGATGAAGATTATTGAGTTGTGGTTGTTGCCTATAAATTACTTTCCATGTGCTTGTTTGTTGATAATTGGGGCAATGTCAATATTGCACCAAAACCACGCCGAAAAATTATAGGCCAACCATTTGAATGCCACCGTCGCCAGCGACAATAGCATGCCAATTGCGTCAACTTTTTAGCCGCAAATGACAAAATTATGTTTGTTTCCATTTTTGGTCATTAGACCTTTGGTCATTGTTTTATCGATTATTATTGTTATCTTATTGACTTTAAGCTCATCCAATTGATTTCTGATGAGTTATTGATATTATCGATGCCATTATTTTGAAATGGTATCTATTGATGTGTTTATCGCTTCTATTGATTCCCAGACAATTTGGCAGAGCTATCGATCCAACAGGGTAGTGGGAATATACTGTCGGCCTTGTACACATTGTATTATTGGTACCCTAGCTAGGAAGGGTTATGGTTTTGGCCATAAGACCTGATCAGTCTTATGTTTACTGATATGGATATACTGGAGACTGTATGTTTGCATATAGTCCATATTGATGCTATTGGAGATTATATGATTTCATACAATCCATCCCTTTATCTGTCTTTCCTTATTGTACCAAGCCTATGAGATCTTTATTGGCCTATATCTATCATTTGCATCTTTTCCATGTGATATGTGCTTCTTGAATGTGATTGCTTACTTACAGTCATATTCGGTACTTGATTCTGTATTTTAACCCCTTACCCCATCAGTCGGGCATTTTTGTCATTGAATCTCATAAAGGACTCATATATGGATAAATTATCACTGTTGGCATGGCAAGATAAAATTTCATATGAAATAACATATCTTCAATAGTCACTTAAGTCATTTAAAGGAATATTTTCTCAATAGTAAGTTTCTACTCAGTTTAAGAATATCATAATAATGAATCAATAAAGAGTTAGGTCATTTCAAGGAATTTAACAATAATTGAACATTCATTGATTTGGCCAAATCAAGAAAAACTAACATTTGCAAGGTAACAAATGCTTTCAGCCAAACAAAGAGAATATAAGAAATAAGTAAATCAGATAATTGGCTAATCAAGGAGTTCAATAAAGGTAGAACAACGAATATATATTCAGTCATCATTGAATATGGTCACAATAGTCAAAGTATACCTTAGGGATAAAAAAACATAATAAGAAACTATTTAGGGTATTCAGCCACATTGTTAGACAAAAACTGCAAGTGCATAGGTTGTCCAATCAAATTTAGTGTGTGAATAAGAGTATCGATCCCTCGAGGAAGGAATTTAGTTAAAAACAAATTTATTTAACTTCTTCTATTATTTAGATAACCGGAAATAGATTATTAGTGTTTTAAGGAATCTAAATTTAGACAAACTATGATATGGAAAAGGCCTAGGATTTAGATTTTATCTATTAGGTACTTCTAACTCACTATAGTTTTCTCAATTGGGCTAATTATTAGGATTAATTATCAAGGTTTCCCTAACTATGTAAAGTCTTCTCTCAAGTCAAATTACAAATATTCATGCCAATTTTAAGTCCACTATCATGATCTTAAAATATTAACACAAACTTATTAAGTTTTTTGTTTACCTCTTAGTTAATTACAAATGAGTGTTCCTATCTCTAGGCAAATCATTCCTTAAGTTTATTAATTCAATGATCTAATACCATGCTTCAACTCTCGCTACTTCACGTAATACTATGATTTAATATAATTAATGGCTAAATAATCACACTACATATAATTTCTAAATTAATAAATTAATCCCAATAATTTCCTCCAATTAATCAAGCATAGGTCATCATAAGAATTCCAATAGACTACATATAAACCCTAGATAGAGAAATTTAGCTATTCATGGTAATTAAAGCAATAATAATGAAATTAAATTGAATTAATTAAAAACACATCACAAAATTTATTGAAATTGAAAACATAAGATTTGGAAGATTTTAAGAAAGAAACTAATGATTACTTGAGATCTTCCTCCCAAAGCCACTTGAAAAATACAAAATACAGCTTAAACTTGAATAACCCTAGAGCTTGAGTAGAAAACTTGATAATCTTCATGATACAAGATAAATCCTTTATATAGAGTTTAGATTTAGAGTTTTAGAAGGTATTGGTGTCTATTTAGGAGTTTAGAACTCTCCTAACTCAGACTAGAGCTTCAAATCTTGAAATATGGAAGAATGACCTTAAAAGGCCCAAAAAATCGCGCATCAGATTATTCCAGAGGTGGCACAGTCGTGCAGATTGCCTTGCACGGCCGTGCAGCTAGAAATGCACGAAGACACAGATGAAAATTATTTTGCATGATCATGCAGCTTGTCTTTTATGGCCATGCAGGTCTAAAAGTCCCATTTTTATTGCTCATCTAGAGGAGAAATAATTTACACGGCCCGTGCAAACAATTTTGCACGGTCGTGCAGTGCAGAAACCTTAAATTTCTTCACTCTTCAATGCTACTCCCTTTTCAATTTGAATCGAACTTCTTCCTTGCATAGCTCTCTATTATTCTAGATCTGATTTGATGACGAAGTCTTTAAAAATACTCCTAAATTCCAAAATTCATGACCTTTTATGCTCCATTCTTCAAATATCCTATTAAAACTTATAAAATTGTACAAATAATCTAAATAATATTACAATGTATACTCAAAATATATTATATTTTAGGCACTTATCAAATTCCTCCAAACTTAATTTCTTCCTTGTCCTCAAGCAAATTAAAATACAAGAGGAAAATATCAATGAATATATTCCAAGCCTCAAAATTAATAATCATACTCAAACAAACTAATTTTACCTTAATAGTTCAAATTCCTAATTTCGAATTTTAAAATCAAATTAATTCAAATTAATCTCAATTATGTATAACTTTCATTCTTTTAATTTTATCAATAAGAAATTATTGGACTTAAATATGCTTATACACACCTAATACTTTAATAACCTCTAAATATATAATCATTGAATCTTAAACCTCATAGGCTTATTTGAACAAACTTCCTCAATTAATATAATTCACATTTCAGGAAAGATCATCAGGTATTCTTTAAGACTTGTAATGGGGTTAATATGGGTCAACCTTGGCTAAACAAATAATTAGGCTTTAATAGACAAACACAAGATAATTAATACCAAAATTCTGAAAAATTAGTCAAGAAAAATCAACAGATACTTGCAAATAACAAGTGGTTTATTATTGAAAGGACCATTATGTAGTGTGGGGCTCTCTCTCTCTCTCTCTCTCTCTCTCTCTCTCTCTCACTCTTTATCTATATATATATATATATATATATATATATATATATATATATACCCCTTCTGTTTTCACCAAATTTTTTGCTAATTTTAGGTAAGAAAATAACTGAATGGAAATTTCCCTCCCAAACTTGCCTTATGATCATATTCCTTTAGTGACTTGATGACTAACATAGTGTCCCTTCTCTCATTGATAATCTTCTCCTCCTTAAAAAGTAATATTCTTCTGAATTTCTCAAAAACTTTTTCATAGTTTTGTTATAATTACCTTGTACACATAGGGTAGTATTATCTAAGGTTTGATAAACAAGAAAAAGTGAGTTAAAATTTGAATAAGGCACAACCAGGGAAAACTAGGGAAAATGTTAAAGAAAATAATGGTGGTTATACAAATATGGTTAAAACAAACAATGCCCAACTCATCTCTTTCCATCCAAGTGAATTTAGAAATTTCACCTCAAAAGTTTGCTAAAACAAGTTCTAAGATTTTGCTAGGTTCAATAAAGATAAAATTTTATATATAAATATGTTTAGATCAACATTCAAAATTTCAAATTAGTAGATTTCAAAGAAAGGTAATTAAAAACATAACCTCGACTAAAATGGCTTCTTGATATGAAATAGCAAATTCGACTTGTCAAAACAAAATAGATCATCCAACCATGATCATCATTCGTCATTGGCCTTTATTAACATATTTAACATAATAAAATGCTATAGAATTCCAAATTCCAGGTGGTAGTCCAAGTTCAAAAATAAACATAACTAATAGAAACAACCACAATATACTATATTTAGACACATTCATAAAACATAAAAGTTAAATCTCTCCCAAACTTGAAACAAACATTGTCCTCAATGAAAAATAAAGGTGAAACTAAAATAAGAAATTATGAATCAGAGGTAGGTGGTAGGGGTGGTGGATAGGTGATTTCGAAGTGAGCAAACATAACATTGAAGTGGTCATCCAAACTCTACTCCAAATGCCAGAAAGAGGTCTTTAATCCATCAAATTGTTGACCAAAAGAATTAAAATTGGTATCCATTTGTGTCTCAATGCCTCGCAATCTGTCTTCTATACTTAAGTGCCCTCCCTCTTCCATAGGTTCCTCTGTTTGCCTTTCTTCTTCCAAACCCTCCTCTTCTTCATCTTCTTCCTCGGGATCTTCCACTGCTATTCCTTTCCCTCTACTATTAGAAGAACCTACCCTGCTAGCTCTTCCACTTGCTTCCCCTCTCGCTCCTTGAAGAACATATCAATTGCCAACTTTCTTTACCATATGGATATTAATCAAGGTTTGCAAATTTACTAAATTGTCTCTAGGAACTGGGGCTAGGCCAATTGTAGCTAAGTTAACAACACCTAAACTAAGTGCAATCTTAGTGATGTAACCTCTAATAAATATTTCCCCTGTGTCCACTGAAGCTACTTTCTGTAATGTTTTCGCCAACCAAATGTCCACGTAATAGTCCACCTTCATATATAAGCAAAACAAGAAATATAACTCATAGCTCCCGAGCTCTCTTTTCACCCAAAAATTGAATTGGCCAAGAAACGATGTACATATCTTAGGGTTGGGTAAGCTATTTCAGAAGATTTGGACATCCTAGCATTATAAGTTCCTTTCCCACTAATTCTCCCCCAAAATTCATTAGGCTTAAATTCGGGGCTTTGACGAAAATACCCCATATATGGTATTCCACCTAATAATTCATTCAATCTCTCCAATGTGATTGAATAATCCCTACTTCCTAGCCTAAAATTTACCAATCCTAAACCATATTCTATGCTACGTGCAAAAAATTCAAAAGAGCTTAAAAATTCAACAGTTAGCTCTTTAAATTAACTATTTAAAAGTTGGGAGATTTATCACAACAAAATTCCACAACCTCCTCTCTTCAAACCAAGTCTTAATCTTATGAAACCAACCCATGACATTCAAAGTGTGCACATCCATAAACTTAGTTAGTGAAATAGATCGAAGGCATACCTTGCTTCTTGATTAGCATCTTAAAATTGAATATCTAGGTATGGCAAATTTAGAGGTGGCTGCTCAACTGTTTGCCTTTGTGAAGGAGGGTTTGTATTATCTTTTCTCTTCTTCCTTCTAACGGGTAACTTGAATATCAGAGCCATGTTTAATGAATATAAGTTTTTCGGTGAAATTTTAGAGATAGAGTGAGTTTGGGGTTTTAAGTTGATTTGAGAGAGAAAGTTACAATTTCTTTAGTTAAAAGCAAAATTAATCCAAGAATTTTGATTTTTTACTAAAGAAACCTAAGAAAATAGGGGAATTTTGGAGTTTTGGGATGGATTTTTTGCTTTTACTGGCTAGAGAGAGAAAAGAGAGGCTAGGGTTCTTCGGTGGAATGAAGGAGGAGGAAGACAATACACTATTTATAACTAGATGTTGCACGACCGTACAAAATTATTTACCTTTGCCCCTATCTTATTTTTTTCCTTACACATCCGTGCATATTTATTTCTCTCTGTATAAAAATTTTTTTTTCATCTGACACAGTCGTGCAGTGTGCTAGGTACGACTGTGCAAAATTTTAATTTTCTGCCTGATGTGAGTCATGACTTGTATGGCCGTGCAAATTTTAATTTTTCTGCACTTTTGAGTTTTTAGACTACAATTAAAACCCAAAATCTCCCAAACTTTCTTATGATAAATACTGACAAAAAAAAACCCACAAAGCAATTTAAGAAATAAGGTGAAAAACTCCCCTGTTTGGAATTTGGTTCCCTTGTTTTGTTCCTCTCAACCCTCTATCTTCCAAATTCTACAAAAAAATATTAGCTCTTATCTAAATTTTGGGGAATTAACATAAAATAAAATGACATAAAATAAAAAGAAGAGTTTAGAAACTTGGGTTGCCTCCCAATAAGTGCTTCATTAACTTCATTTAGCTGGACATTTGGTTGGTCTTTTATGCATCTCTTAAGGAGTAGGCCACTCCTTCTTCCACCACGGTATCCTAAAAATATGTGTTGAGGCATTGTCCATTGACCTTAAAGTTCTCACCTGCTCTATTTTGTATTTCCACAACACCATAAGGATATACTTTCACTACATTGAAAGGACCAGACCACTTTGAGGCAAAATTGTAAAGTACTACTTGTTGCCCAACCTCAAATTGACATTTTTGAATATGTTTGTCATGCCATTACTTGGTTCTTTCTTTATAAATCTTGGCATTCTCATATGTGTCAAGTTGAATCTCTTTGAGCTTGCTCAATTGAAGAAATCACTTAGAACTCGCAGCCTTTAAATCCATGTTCAAAGCTTTAATTGTCCAGTAGGTTTTATGTTCCAATTCCACCGGAAGATGACAAGCTTTCCAAAAAAACAAGTCCATAAGGAGACATGCCAATGGGAGTCTTATATGCAGTTATGTATGCCTATAATGCATCATCAAGCTTGAAAGACCAATCTTTTCTTGAGTTGTTTACCATTCTCTCTAAAATATGCTTCATTTCTCTATTGGAGATCTCCATTTGGCCACTAGTTTGAGGACGATAAGGAGTGGATACTTTGTGTGTGACTCCATATCTTTTTAACAAAGAGTCAAAAGCTTTATTACAAATATGGAATACTCCATCACTTATAATTGCTTGGGGAAACCCAAATCTAGAGAAGATGTATTTCCTGATGTACTTGAACACCACTAGAGCATTGTTAGTGGGACTTGCTATTGCCTCAACCCATTTAGATACATAGTCCACCGCTACTAAAATATATTTGTTGTTGAAGGATGTAGGAAAATGACCTATGAAATCTATCCCCCACACAACTTAACTTCCAAGATAGAATTGAGTGGCATGTCAAGTTTTCTTGAGATATTACCTAATATTTGGGATTTGTCATATGACATCACGGAGTCTCTAGCATCTTTATACATGGTAGTCCAAAAGAAACCTAATTTCCACACCTTGGCAACTATCTTTGAAGCACTTGCATAGCCTCCACTTTCTCTCGAGTGAGATTGCTTAAGGATACTCTTCACTTTCTCTTTAGGAACACACCTCCTAATTAGCCCATTCCTATAATATTTGAAAAGTAGGCTCATCCTACATATAATATTTAAAATCATAAAATAATTTCTTCTTTTGTTGATAAGAAAGTTGATAGGGACAACTCCACTCACCAATAGTTTACAATATTAGCATACCAGGGCTCAAAATTAGAGGTTGCTAAAAGAGGCTCATCCGGGAAGTAGTCATTGATTGGCAATTCATCTTGAATGTCTTCATTCCTCTCTAACCTTGAAAGATGATCAACTACCATATTCTTCACTCCCTTCTTATCCTTAATTTCCAGGTCAAATTCTTAGAGCAATAATACCCAATAGATAAGTTTTGGCTTTGCATCTTTCTTTGCCATTAGGTACTTGATAGCTATATGGTCCATATAGACCACTACTTTAGAGCCAACCAAATAGGATATAAATTTATCAAAAGCCACAATAATAGAGAACATCTCTGTTTTAGTTGTGGCATAATTCTTTTGTGCTTCATCCAAGATCCTACTTGAATAGTAAATCACATGACTTTTCTTTTCCTTCCTTTAACATAGGATAACTCCTACTGCATAGTCACTTATATCACATAATCTCAAAAGGAAGGTTCCAATCCAGTGGAAATATAATAGGAGCTGTTTTAAGGGCTTTCTTCAATTTCTCAAAGGCTTTCAAACACTCTTTGTTGAAATTAAATTCAAGACCTTTATTCAACAGGTCACAAAGAGGTTTGGCAATCTTTGATGAATCTTCTATAAAAACCTGCTTGCCTAAGAAATCTCCTTATTCCCTTGACATTAGTTGGTGGTGGAAGCATTTCTATCACCTTAATCTTTGCTCGATCCACCTATATTCCAACTTGGTAAATTTTATGTCTAAAGACAATCCCTTATTTCACCATAAAGTGGCATTTTTCCCAATTCGACACCAAATTTGTCTCCTTGCAACACTTCAAGACTTTTATTAATTTTGAAAGGCAATCCTCAAATGAGGTTCCATACAATGTGAAGTCATCCATAAACACTTCCATGGTCTTCTCCATAATGTCTAAAAATATTGCCATCATGCAACGTGGAAAAGTTGTTGTAGCATTGCACAAACTGAAGGGCATCCGTCCATAAGCAAAAGTACAATATGGACAGGTGAAGCTTGTCTTTTATTGATCTTCAGGAGCAATGGGTACCTGAAAATAACCTGAAAAGCCATCTAGAAAAGACAAGTAAGCTTTGCCCATAAGTTTTTTGAGCATTTGATCAATAAAAGGAAGAGGAAAGTGATCTTTACATATAGCATTATTCAATTTCCTATAGCCTATGCATACTCTCCACCCCGTAACTGTCCTAGTGGGAATTAGTTCATTATTTTCATTCTTTATTACAGTAATCCCACCCTTTTTAGGTACTACATGGATTGGACTTACCTATGAACTATCAGAAATAGGGTAGATAATTTTAGCATCTAAGAATTTAGTTACCTCAGCCCTAACCACTTCTTTCATGTTTGGATTTAACCTTTTTTAATTTTCATTTACCACTTTATGGTTATTCTCCATTAGAATTCTATGCATACAAATTAAAGGGTTGATTCCTCTAATATCTAAAAATGTCCACCCTATGGTTAATTTATTTTCTTTTAAACTTTTTAACATTTTGTCCATTTGAACATCATTTAAATCAGCATTAAAAATTGATGGTAAAGTGTCTTTAGGGCCAAGAAATGTATACCTGAGATGAGATGGAAGAGGTTTTAGCACAATAATTAGGGCTTTCTTAATGGAAGATGGATGAAGTGACTTACCTTTGCTCAATTCTTCAAAATTTACACTCTTACGGTGTGTCGTAGGTGACGATGCCTCCAAAGAAAAATCATAAGCAACCACCTCTTTGTCCTCGTCTTTAGTTGTCCTATTGTTTATTAAGCATGCTTCAAGAGGGTCTTCATAGTATTCTTTTCAAACACCTCTTGAATGAGCTCATCCATGATGTCCACCATGAAACAACTATCAGAATGGAGGGATGTTTAACTACTTTTGAAATATCAAACACAACTTCTGCATCCCCTAACAGTAAAGTCAGCTTCCTTTCCCTGACATCAATCAATGCAACAGCTGTAACTAAGAATGTCCTTCCCAAGATAAGTGGAATCTCTACATCCTCATCCATATCAAGCATAACAAAATCAACAGGGATATAGAACTTATCCACCTTGACTAAAACATTTTCTATAATCCCCACTTGGTGCTTCACAGATCTATCCACCAATTGCAATGTCATTCTTATAGGTTTCAACTATTTAAAGTCTAATTTCTTGCTAATTGACAGAGGCATTAAACTTACGCTAACACCCAAGTTACACAAAGCTTTCTAAAATTCTATGTCACCAATAGTATAAGGGATTGAAAAACTACCGGTATCTTTTTGCTTTGGCGAAAGTTTGTTTTGGATTATAGCACTGCACTCTTTAGTAAGTCCAATGATTGCATTTTCTTCCAACTTTCTTTTATTGGATAGTAGCTTCTGGAGAAATTTTACATATGTTGGCATTTGAGTCAAGGCCTCCGCAAAAGGAATATTAATTTGAAGTTGTTTGAAGACCTCTAGAAATTTATCATATTGCTTGTCCAATATTTGTTGTTTTAGTCACTTAGGGAAAGACATTGGTTAAAGATATGGCTTGACCTTTGGTATCTCCTTGGCTTCCTTCTTCTCTTCTTTATTATCTTTGTCTCCCTCTTATAGTGGTTGCTTCTCCTTCCGCTACAAGTATTGTAGTTGTTTTCCACTCCTTAAAGTTACTGCCTTGTATTGATCTTTAGGATTAATCTTTGTTTTGCTTGGCAAGGATCCTTGAGTTTTAACATTGAAAGAACTAGCCAATTGTCCTATTTGAATTTCCAGAGTTTTAGTTTGGCTAGTGAGCTGGTCAAGAGTGGACTCTAACTTCTCAAATCTCATACTTAAAGCTATGATGAATTTATCCAAATGAGACTCATAAGCTATTTTATTTTCTTGATGTGCTTGAAATTGCCCTTGATTTCTCCCTTGAAATTTCTGAAATTGATTTCTTTGGTTGCTTCCTTGATTATTTTCCCATGCTAAGTTGGGGCGATTCCTCCATCCGGGATTATATGTGTTGGAATATGGTTTATATTGTTTCCGATTTGGGTTTGAAACAATCTGAGCTTGCTCAATTGATTGGCACTCAGTATGGTGGTGCCCTCTTCCACATGTCTCACAAGTAATAAGCTAACTTGCTAATGAATTAGTGTTTACTTTTTCTAATATTTTAACAATAGAATCAACATTGGCAACCAATGTTTGATACCCACCATTATAAATGTTTGCCACCCTCCTTATTGTGCCTCTTTCATTCGACCAATGATAGTAGTGATAGGTATTGGCTGACATCTCCTTAAGTATATTACAGGCCTCTTCTACATTTTTGTTTATGAGGGCTTCTCTAACAGATGCATCCATAGTACTTCGCACTTATACAATTAAATCATTATAGAATGTTTGTACTATCAACCAATCCGAAATTCCATAGTGATGGCATCTTCTTTGCATGTCCTTAAATCTCTCTCAAGCTTCATATAGAGTCCTTCCATCAAATTGAGTGAAGCTTTTTATATCATTACAAAGTTTGGCTATTTTTTTTGGGTGGGAAGCATTTTATAAGAAATTTCTTAGAGAGATCATTCCAAGTAGTTATAGAGCCGGCGGCCTGAGAATTTATCCATGTCTTTGCTTTATCCCTCAATGAGAAAGGAAATAATCTCAGTCTTATGACATCATCAGTAATGCCATTCATCTTAAAGGTGTCACATATCTCCCAGAAATTTTCCAAATGAGCATTGGCATCATTTAGAGCACCGCCCCAAAATTGAGATTACTGCACCATCTGAATTATTGCAGGTTTGATCTCAAAGTTATTTGCTGCAATAGTAGGTCTCTTAATACTAGGCCTGATTTGGGAGGAGGGTAAGACGAACTCCCTTAATGCTCTATTTGCATTGTTCGTCGTCTCTTCAATTAGAGCTTCTTCAAAATCAACTTGCATTAAAAGGTCCTCCATAGTTGTTTGTTCTTAGTCTTCTTGTTCCTTCTTTAATCATTCCATTTTTGCTTTAGTGAGAGCTTTACACCTATGCTAAATCTTGGAGTTGTAGTCCTCTAACTTTGCATTGGGATCACTTAGCATAAAACTCTAAAGGCCTGGTCAAAACAAAGGATGAAAACAAATTAAATAAAGAGTCTAAAATAATAGAATAGGTTTGAATTTATTGATTTTAAAAGTGTTGCATTCCTCGAAAACAATGCCAAAAACTTATTAGGAAAAAACTACAAATGCACAGAACATCCAATCAAGTTTAGTGTGTGAATAAGAGTGTCAATCACTCGAGGAAGGAATTTAGTTAAAAACCAATTTATTTAAATTCTTCTATTATTTAGATAATCGAAAATAGATTATTAGTGTTCTAAGGAATCTAAATTTAGACAAACTATGACATGAAAAAGGCCTAAGATTTAGATTTCGTCTATTAGGTACCTATGACTCACTATGCTTTTCTTAATTGGGTTAATTATTGGGATTAATGATCAAGGTTCCCCTAACTATGTAAAGTCCTCTCTTAAGGAAAATTACAAATATTCATGCCAATTTTAAGTCTACTCTCGTGATCTTAAGATATTAGCACAAACTCATTAAGTTCTTTGGTTACCTTTTAATTAATCACAAAAGAGTGTTCCTATCTCTAGGCAACTCATTCCTTAAGTTTATTCAATGATCTAATGCCATGCTTCAATTCATGCTACTTCACATAATACCATGATTTAATGTAATTAATGGTCAAATAATCACACTACATATAATTCCTGAATTAAAAAATTAATCCCAATTAATCAAGCATAGGTTATCATAAGAATCCCAATAGACTACATCTAAACCATAGATAGATAAATTTAGCAACTCATGGTAATTAAAGTAATAACAATGAAATTAAACTAAATTAATGTAAAACAGATCACAAACTTTATTGAAATTGAAAGTAGAAGGTTTGGAAGAGTTTAAGCAAGAAACTAATGATGAATTGAGCTTTTCCTCCCAAAGCCACTTGAAAAACACAAAATATAGCTTGAGTTTATAACCAATTAATTATGTTCTTTGGTTACCTCCTAATTAATCACAAAATATTATTCCTATCTATAGACAACTCACTCCTTAAGTTTATTAATTCATGTAATATCTGCAAATTTTGTCATTTTAATTAATTGTATGTTTGATGAATTTAAATTAATTGAAGATATGAATGTTGAGGAATCCAGAAATTCTGGTTGCAGGGTATTTTTGTGAGGCTGATTGAATGATCTTAAAGAAATAATTTGGTAAAGTGTAAAACATAAAAGTTGTGGATCTATGTCTCATCTTCAATTCTATAAAATGATTTGGTAAAATTTTGTGTGTGCGAGGAGTTATGGCTCCTTGAGCAGGACTTGTCTGGTTTAGTATTTCTGCAGGAAATATGTGTATGTTTGAATTTTCTGGGAATGACTGAGGTAGTTTGAGCCAAAGGTGTGAAAATTAGAAATGTTCCTTTGTGTGTTGTGTTATTGAATGTAAAATTTTAGGAGATTTGGATAAGTATAACTCAGTAGAGAGTGGAATTTCTCAGATATGTTTGGACGGATTTTGGGGCAGTAAGTCAGGATAGAATTTAGAGAGTCACCATGGTCAGTGTAGTTGCCTTTGTGATTTTAATTTTGGATATGTTGAACCCCTACATGTCTATTTTAAGTCACAAAAAGAATCAGGGAGTTTGGATGTTTGTAGCTCAATTGCGAGCTGATTAAGTATAAGTTGTCGAGGAAGAGTTTCAGCTCAGCAAGACCTGGTATGTGCGAGTCGGCAAAATGCGAGGTAGCATTTGCAAGCTGGCAATGCGAGCAAGAGAAGTGGAGAGGTGGGATTGTCGAGGTGGCAATTGGCAAAGAGACATATGCGAGGTAGCATATGCGAAGAGGAATTCGGCGAAGAGGAATAGGCGAGGTGGTAGTATGCGAAGAGGCATATGTGAAGTGGAGTTAGGCGAATAGGAGTTTGGCGAATAGGAATAGGCGAGGTGACATTATGCGAAGAGGCATTGCCGAGGTGGCATATGAGAGGATGCATATGCGAAGGGGGGTTCGCGAAGAGAGTTTGGCGAGGTGGCATATGCGAATTCGATATGCGAGGTGGGATTAGCGAAGTGGCTTATGCGAAGTGGCATTGCCGGATCAGTTTGGCAAAGTGGAAATTGCGAGCTGGCTTATGCAAAGTAGCATTGCCGAGGTGAGTTGGCGAGCGGGATTTTGGGCAGTAGCCTATTTAACCTAGTGCCAATAGCGATTTTCTTCACAATTTTCTTTCTTCTTTTATTTGTTCTTCTTCAGTTTTTCTCAAATTAGTTCCATTTATTGTCTAAGGCATTAATATCCAAAATTAATGCATTAAATCTCTAGATTATCCTATTTTAAGGCAGTAATCATCAGATTTAAGCAGAATATTTCAGGAAATCCAGTTTTGAAGAAATAAGGTAAATTTTCTTCAAATGTTATTTTCTTTTAGATTAATAAATTCTGATGGTTAGAATAGTTAATTATGAGTGTATAGAATTTATTGCTAGCATTTTGAAGATATTTAATGATAATTAATGTTGGAGAAACCAGAATAGTAACGTGAACAGTAAAATTCATATTTTCTTTAAGAGATGAATTAAATTGATGTTGGGAATTAAGAATAGAAACTCTAAGAAGGTTAAATATTAATAAATCATATTGAGAATTATTGATTAAGGAAAACCCTAATTTTTAATATTTGGGGAAATTTCTTAGGAGAAGAAAATCAAGGAAATTAAGGAGATTGTCGTTGAGCCAATTGCTAAAAGAAATTCAAGGATAAATTGTGTAGAGGTAAGTATGAACATTGCATTTGTTTATTGCTTCTTTGAGATGATATGACCAAGTATTCTCAATGTTAACCTATATGATTCTTGTATACTTGACATTATATTATCGGACTATTAATTGAAAACTTTATGATATCCTAAAACCAAAATTTACCATTTGTTCATGAGATTACCATGTATATATATATATATTGAAAGTGACTTGGTCAACCTTCTTGGATCAAGTTCATATGATTCTTACTTGTTAACCTTGATGGAAATTATGATATATGTTGATGTTCTTGTGACCAATATATTTCTTGTGAGATTGAAACCATATGACCCTATGGATAGAACGCTCTTCCCAATGAGAGTAAATTCATTGGTCCATTGTGCACTTTGGGAACCTAGCTGATAGGGTTTTTATCAGTGTTTCACCTAGAGGGGACCATTAGCTCTAGGCGTATGCCTGGCCAAGCATACGTTTGTGATAAGGTAGCAAGGACTACCGATGCGCTGTGTTGTGAAAGGTAGCATGGCTACTGATGCACTTTGTAGTTCTACCATGTTACTTGTTAGTGCTATTCGATTGTGAGCACTTATGTTTCTTGTAAGCCTAACCACATGATGATTCTTACCCATGTTCATGGAATTGATATTTCCTTTGGATTAATATATATGTATGTATATTTTTCTTTCATATTGCATGTTTAGATCTTACTGAGTTAAAGGCTCACTCCTCTTCTATGAATTTCAGGTGATAGTGTAGCTTGTGAGGGAGCTAGTAGAGAAGATCAAGCTTCTTGACTTATTCTTCCAAGAAGCCTCCATTGTAATTATTTTGAAATATATTTATGTATATTCATTGTATGGTATTATGGTACAGTATGTATTGGGAGTATACTCTAGAGCT
>CANXYC011235603.1:0-11464 GCA_948193065.1 Aleurites moluccanus | reverse complement strand
ATTTATAATAAATTACATATGTAACACACATTTTAAATCATATAGCACAATCTTTATCAATCACTCATGTAAGCATATTTAATTCAATCCTATAACATATGTAGCTATCAGTCACATGTAATTGCATCATTTAAATTCTATAACATGAAATATAATCAATAGCATAGAAACACATTAAATAAAAAATCATATTTCACACATAGCAACCACCTCATGCAAATACCCCTAACTCCCCCTAGGTTTAAGGTACTAGGGTTAAGGTTTCCAACTAGAGTTTCACCTAGGATATTACATGAACAAAGTCACAGTGAAGAATAAGTATCCATTGCCATGAATTGATAACTTATTTGATCAGCTACAGGGTGCCAAACATTTTTCTAAGATTGACTTGAGGTCTAGGTATCATCAGCTGAAGATCAGGAGTGGAGATATACCCAAGACTGCTTTCAGAACCCATTATGGTCATTATGAGTTCCTGATATTGCCATTCGGGTTGACAAATGCTCCAGTGGCTTTTATAGATCTAATGAATTGATTGTGATACCAGGGGTAGAATGTAATACCCTAATAAGTCCCATCTTATATGCATGAATTGATTCTCAGTTTATGGTTTAAAAGCATTGAAATGATTGGAAAGAATTTTAGAGATACAATTAGAAAGCAAATGCAATACTTTTCAGGAAATCGTTGGTGTCGAAAACACTGCCGAGAAAATAGCAGTCCGGCTAATTTAAGAATTTTTGACCCAAACTTGGGGGGATGAAATAAAGTTAATTTTATGTGAAATTTTGGTGAAAATAACGAGTTGAAAAATATTTTGGGACACTGAAAATAAGAGTAATGGAAAAATTGTAAAAAAAGGCAACTTTGGGGGTAATTTTGGAAATCCACTGTCTGGGATCTAGAAATGATCCAGAACTATTTTTAAATGATAGAACAACTTAAAATAAGGTATTTTAATCCCCACATTTGAGGTTTAATCTAAACAGAATAGACATAATAAATTACAGAAAGTTTTCTGGTCAAAAATGCAAATAAGGAAAATTTTGGGCCAAAATTGCAATTAAACAAAGTTGTGGGACCCACCCATTCTAGAACTAAGCTATGTGGCCAAAAATTATGGTGGAGGAATGAAAATTATTGATAGAAAATGATTAATTGACTTATTAAATAATTAAATAGGTGCCAAATAAGCCAAAAATCTAGAAATTTCTATTGTTTTGTCTTCATTTCTTTTTGGAGTTGGTTTTAGTGTATAAAGAATAAGTCTTGGCTTCCATTTTTGGAGAGAAGTGGCTGAACCACATATAGAAGAAAACCACAAAAAATATACTTCCAACCATTCCAAATAAAATCAACCAAAATTTGATAGGAAACGATGAGAGAAAGAAGAGGAAGAAAAGGAAATTGATGGAGATTATGTGAGCTGTTTGGTGAAACAAAAAAGGAGAAGGAATTTCATAGTTCAAGTTTAAGGTAAAGCTTCCTAAACTTAGTTATTTGATTGTATTTAAGAGTTATAAAGTTTGATTTGGCAAATAATTGAAGTAATTAAGCTAACAATATTAAGAATGAGCTAGGGTTAATATAGTTTCTGAATTCTGTTTTGAGGCAGTAACTTGTGGCTATTATTCTAAAATTTTAAAGACTGAATTTGAGGATAGTTAAAACATGAAAGTTGTAGATAAATATGTAATTATACTTTTGAAAAATTAATTTGTGAAATTCAAAGTGAGGAAAGAGTTATTGAGTAAAAAATGTGACTGACCTAGAATTAGGTTTCCTATAAATGCTACTGTGTTTTTATTGTACATACCATTAGAGACAGAATTAGAAGAAGTGTCAACATAAAAAGTGTTAATTTATGTCTTATACATAATCCTGTAAAAGGGTTTTGCAATTGGAATTATGGTTTATGAGATATTAGGTCATAAGTGTAGACTGCCAGGAATAACTGTTTAACAGAACATAGGTTATAGAATTGTATTAATTTGAGAACCTTAAGATCTGAATTAGAGAAAGTGTTAAACATGAAATATGATAATTATGTGTTATATAAATGAATGTAAAATGGTTTTATAAATTTTTGAGTACGGAATTAATTATAGGTATAGAAACAGGGAATGTCTGGATAGAGATTTCAGGGCAGTAATTTAACTTTGGAAATTCACTAATAATTGTATAGTGATCCAAAAATTCTAAAATTTGAATATGTTATAATTTTATGTGTCTATTTTCAATAGGAAAATGAATTGAATTAATTGGTTAAGTATTGATTGAGTTATTAGTAAAAGAAAAAAATTTGATAGAATAGGATTATAGGCAGAATGCAGGGTAGCAGGGCTAGTTATAGGCCTAAGTTTAAATTAACACCATAAATTGTGTAGTAATGATTTTAATGTGAAATTTGAATATGTTAGAAACTTATATGTTAAGTTTAATTAGGAATAAGAATTAAAGCAATTGGATAAGTGTAGAGAGAGATATGAGTAATAAAACACAGGCTGCCAGTAAGGTTCTTTATAGGCAAAATCCTAGTAACTTGGATATTTGAGTAATTTTCTTTAATATAAGTATAGGTAATGTAATTTGATGTTAAATAGTATCTAAATGGAAATTAATTGGATATTTAGAGTTAAGAATGAATAAGAGATGCAATGGGTACCATAAGAGATAAGAAAAAGAATCAAGGATAAAGAAAAAGGAAAATGTTCAAGTTATAAGCTACGGTGAGTAATGTATATATCATTATGCATACCCATATTTTGATTTGTTGACCCATGAACATGTTTTCTTCTTGATTAAATGCTACTTTGTTATTGATGATCATTCTTTGATCTTCATAAAGATTGAAATTTATCCATATTTATTGATTGCTATTGATATGGAAATGCCTTTGTGTACTGATTGACAAGTAAACTAATGCCTATCGATTGAAAGTCATATACCATAATGTTCCTAATGATTACTGGCTATTGATATTGATTTTCCCTTGACCCATTTTACATGTGAATTTGAGAGAGCTACTGCTCCGATAGGGTAGTTGGAAAATACTGTCAGCGATGTGCACATTGTATTACAGATGCCCTAGCTGGGAAGGGCTATGGTCCTGGCCGTAGGATCTGATCAGCCTTATGCTTACTGATACTGATCGATATTGATACTACTGGAGACTGTATGTTTGCATATAGTCCATATTGATACTATCGGAGACTGTATGTTTACATATGGTCCATCCATTTATCTGTCTTATTTACATGATACGAGTATTGTTTACCTGATCATTGAATTCCAAACTTATATCTTATTGCTTACCATTGATATTTTTATTATATTATGCTTATATCTCATATATAATGATGTATGCATACTCATTGAGTATTTTATACTCACCAAATTAGTGGTTTATAATTTTTACAAGGATGTGTTAGAGGAAGCTGATTCCAAGTCAATTTCTTTTCCGACTTGGGATGTCAAGTACATCGAGGTAGAATTGTATTTGTTAAAGGTCATTAGTGATAATTCTTAGAGCTTCATGGTACTGTGTATAATTAGATAATTGAGTATTATAATGATGTATGAATAATGTAATATTTAATGTTATAGTGACATTCAAAATATGATGTGTAATGCACAATGATTGAAAATGTCAATGATAATAATGTAATAAAGACAGTGACAGAGGTAAATAATAATAAAATGAAATTTTCATGTTTTGAAAAAGATTTAGAAGTGTTGTGTATGACCGTTGAACTATGAAGTTTAGGGTATAAGGTTGGCAAATTATTGAGAGTGTAAAAATAATTTTAGTGTAGGCTGTGTAATTTATGAAAGACCCGATTTTGGGCATGGAATAGTATTAAAATTCCAAAGGAAACTCTGACAAATTTTCTGTAAAATTTATAAGAAATAAGTGATATTTAAGTATTGATTAATGAATTAATATTGAATAAATGAATGATGAATGGATTATTTAATGGGTTTTATGGGTTTTCGATGACCTTAAGTATACCCGTGCCCTAAGACCGTCGAGGCCTATAAGTGGGCCGTGACACTTTTATTTACAATTTTGCCATTGGTTACTTTTTCAGTGTTCCTAAATGATTTTCACTTCTTTCTTTTTACCAAAATTACAAATGCATTATGGTGATCTTTTATCCCCAGGTCAACTTCAGAAATTCTTCTGTTGACCGGACTGCTAATTTCTCGGCAGTGTTCCCGACACCACCGCTTTCCGAAAAAGTAACTAGTTTGCTTTCTAACTGTGTCTCTAAAATTATTTCCCATCATTTCAAGACTTATGAACCACATACTGAGAACTAAATCAAGCATATATTTTAGAACTTTCTAGGGTATTACAGATGTCTTCCCTGATGATTTGCAAGGACTACCCCTAGATAGGGAGATAGAGTTTGAGATTGAGGTGTATCCAGGTACTAATTCGATATCCATTCCTCAGTATAGAATGACACTAGCAGAATTGAAAGAGTGAAAGGTGCAACTGGAGGAGTTATTGGATAGAGGGTTTATCAGACCGAGCAGTTCTTCTTAGGGTGCTCCAGTGCTGTTTGTTAAAAAGAAGGATAGTTCTTTAAGGATGTGTATTGACTACCGGCAGTTGAATAAGGTGACAATGAAGAACAAATATTCATTGTCTCAGATAGATGATCTATTTGATCAGTTACATGGTGCCAGTCACTTCTCTAAGATTGACTTGAGATTTGGGTATCATCAGTTAATAATTAAGAAGGGAGATGTACCCATGACTGCTTTTTGGACCTGATATGGATATTATGAGTTTCTAGTATTGCCATTTGGGTTGACTAATGCATCAACTACATTTATGGATCTGATGAATAGGGTATTTAAGCCATTTTTGTATAAGTTTGTCATAGTGTTCATAGATGACATTCTTATCTATTCTATGAGTGAGGAGAAGCATTCAGACATCTAAGGATTGTATTACAGACACTTCAAAAACATCAGTTGTATACTAAGTTGTCTAAATGCCAGTTTTGATTAACTGAAGTGTGCTTCTTGGGGCATGTTGTTTGTAAAGATGGTATTAAGGCAGATCCTCAGAAGGTTGAAACAGTTGAGAATTGGCCTCGACCTACCAATGTATCTGAGATTCATAGTTTCCTTGGTATGGCAGGATACTATAGACGATTTGTGAAGGATTTCTCCAAGATTGTTGCTCTGTTGACTAAGTTGACTCGAAAACAGGAGAGGTATCAATGGACAAATGAATGTGAGTGCAATTTTTAGACCTTGAAGTCTTACCTCACAAGTGCTCCAGTGTTAGTATTGCCATCAGAGAATGATAAATTCACAGTGTATTGTGATGCTTTCAGAGTTGGATTGGGATGTGTTCTGATGTAGAATAGAAGAGTGATTGCTTATGCTTCTCGATAGTTAAAGAAGCATGAGATGAACTATCCGACACAAGATTTGGATATGGCAGCATTAGTATTTGCACTGAAGATCTGGAGGCACTATTTTTATGGTACTAAATGTGAAATATATACTAATCATAAGAGTCTGCAATATATTCTACAACAGAAGGATTTGAACCTCTGGCAGCACAGATGGGTTGAACTGCTTAAGGATTATGATTCTGAGATCCTTTACCATTCGGGTAAGGCTAATGTAATAGCAGATGCACTAAGCCGGAAGTCTATGAGTAGTCTAGCTCACATCTCGGTTGTCATAAGACCTTTAATCCGTGAGATGAAGGAGTTAGCTGATATGGATGTAGAGTTAGATTTGGAATCCCGGGATAGTAACCAAGCTCTGATAACCCAATTTTGGGTTAAGCCACTGTTGATTGATGATATTAAGGTGGCATAGGATAGGGATCTACATCTACTAAAACTAAAAGGAGATGTTCAGAATGTCAATGCATCAGAGTTTACCTTAGAGGATGATGTATTGAAGTGTGGGAATCGATTTTGTGTACCCGATATTGATGGACTCCGAGATTAGCTTATGAGAGAGGCTCATTATTCTTCATATAGTGTACATCTTGGAATTACAAAGATGTATTATGATTTGAAGGATGTTTATTGATGGCCTAATATAAAGAAGGAAGTAGCTAGATTTGTGTCCATATGCTTAGCCTATCAGCAAGTTAAGTTTGAGCATCAAAAACCATCTCGTTTGCTACAGGAGATAGAGTTGCCAGAGTGGAAATGGGATCAGTATCTGACATTGATTGAATTCTCTTATAATAATATTTACCATTCGTCGATTGGTATGGCTCCATATGAGGCACTGTATGGTAGGAAATGTCGATATCTAGTATGTTGGGCGGAACCGGGTTGTAACACCTTAGTTAAAACCTAGAACTTGAACAACAAAGGGTTACTTGGGGAAATTTTGACTTGACTTGAATATTATGAATTGTTATATGTTTATGCTTGAATCTGACATGTATGCATATTATATGATGTGTTTGTATGAATAGAGGGGGCTTAAAGGCTGTTAGGAAGCAATCGGGTAAAATTGAGTTTTTGGTGAACTAGGGGCAAAATAGTCATTTCACACCCTTTGAGTTTTTAATAGAAATTAACTTTATATTTGATGATAAAAGAGAATATTATGACATGAAAATAGAAGTATAATGATCAAATGAATTATTGTTGGAAGATTAAAGCCGGTAGACAATAATTTCAGGAAAGCTACTCAGATAGGGATCCAATTCGAACTAGGGGTAGTATAGTCTTTTCCTAAGGAATATGGACTTATATGGTATATGAAAGCCTATGGAATCATTTTAAGTTAACCTAAATCAAACCATTTGATGAAAAGATCAAGAATTGAATGGTTAGTAAGTTAGGTTGCATAATTTTTACCATAGGATCAATGCATAGGATTACCAAAGTGATATTTAGGTGGATTTTTTCCACCTCTTCTTCTTCCTTAGCCATTTCCCATTCAAACTTTTCTCTTTCTTCCTTTCAAGGTTTCAGCCACCATTGATCTTCACCAAACCAAGTTGTTTTCTTTCATTTTTTAATCCAAACTAGTTAACTCCATCGTTCTAAACACAATTATAACCTTAGATTCAAAGAAAAATCAAGAAAAGTTAATAAATCAAAGCTTTGAAGATTTCAAAGAACTATTGAAAAAGTAAGTGATTTTACCATTCTTTTGGTTTAATTTTGATCTTTAGGTGTTCTTTGATGTTAATTGGTAACAATTATGTGTTTAGGTTGAAAGAAAATAATAAAGTTGGAAGGAAACCCTAACTAGGAAATGGTAAGATTCAAATGTGTTATTTTGATGGAATTTTGGTTCAAATGTGTTAGATTTGATGTATTTGTAATGAATTAGTAGCCATTTGATGGAAAGAAATTCATTTGAATGAATTTCAAGCTTGGTTGAATGTGAGGTGCTTAAGAAATGGAATGATGCTTTGATGTTTAATAGGTTTAAATGATTGAATGTTATGCATTTGATATGTATTTGTGTTGTCTGAATGATTGGTGTTGAAAAATGAATCAATGGAGTGAATTCTAACTAGGCCGAAACATATTGAGTTTATAGGTTCAATGTGTTAGGTTGAAGCAATTAGGAATGAAGGGTTTGAATATGGATTAATGGTATATGTAATGTAAATGTGTAAGTTTAAATATGGAAATGGTGTTTGATATAAGTACTTGGAAGGTAAATTTAGAATTTAGTGTATGTTTGATATGAAATGTTGAATTAAGTCTATATGAGTTCTTAACTTGTCATAATAGTGATGAATATATGAAATGTAAGTCAAATGTGGTGATAGAAATGTGTTTGATACATAAAGAATTAGAAAAAGTGTAAATTGTGTAATGTGAGGTCTATAGTGTATATTGTGTATGCTTGATGTCTTTTGATGTGAATAATGTGTTTTGAATATTTTCACATCTTACTGGAGTGTTATATTTTGAAATAGGTGAACTGTCGGGTACTCCAGCTGGGAGTGTCGAGCGGCGGGCCACTTAGGGGCTCCAAGAGTACTTTGGGGAATAAAGTGACTTTTTGTATAAAAGGTGAGTCTATATGTATAATCATGCATGATTTGCATCATATATCTTAAAAAAATGTCATTTGGAATGATAACTAGTACTTGGTATCCAAAAACACCAACAGTGTATTTTTACCCCGAAATAAGCCCACCGAAACGACTTAAATTGACCTAAACTTTGACTGGCTATAAAATGAAACCTCAAAAGCCAATTTAGCCCCCACTTGGCCCAATCATTTAGTTTTTCCCTAAGCTTTAAAATGGTACCTCATGGTCCACCTAAATCCATTGATAGCATAGTTAACCAGAAACTACTCAAAAATCCCAAAACGGACCCGTAACTGCGAGTGCCAGTTGCGGCAGCGCAATTAGGCCCGCCGACTATTTTTTTGACTTGACCCAAATTTGTTCTATTATTCATTATGAATATATATTGGATTGTTCCATAGCTATATGAGTTATATTTATGCTATTTTTATTGTTATATGGAGAGACACCCACGTGGTATTATAACAGGGCTACCTCGATGTTGTAGCGGGTAATTCCATCGACCGTGTGCATACCGGTATTCATTAGACCCTTGATAGGGAGGGGTGCCATATTCTCTAGCCGTAAGGAGTGATCTCCCTTACGTACATTGGATTATGCACGATTGTGTTATTACAATGCGATTGCACTTTTCACTGGACTTAATCCTGTTATATCATATGAGAGTTGACTCATACACTGGATATTTATATGGAAACCTATTTCACCTTTTATTTGTTATCTTATATGATTCTTCACGTTATTGTGAGCGATCATGGTATTATGAACATCTACTACATTTTTATATATATAGATTCACTGAGTATTTTTATACTCACTCCCGTAGTTGTTATTGTTTTTCAGGGCTGCAGTAAGACTCGAATTCCATTGGCACCTTCTATCGTCACCTTGGAATTTTGCTACTTGTAACATGTAATATTCGAGTCTTAAAAGTATGTGTAAATATTTGTACAGTATTAGAGATTCCATGGTACTGTAACCTAAGGAGTGACATTTATATGTGTGCTTGTATTTCTTTTAGTTTTACATATAAATTATGCTATGGATGTATATAGTTTGATATACATATGTGTTGAGTTGATATTGGAGGTTGAGTTGATTATTGATGATAAAGTTATATTGGAAGTGTTTATTACTTTTTCTACAGCGGGGTATAGTTATATATTAGAGGAGATGCTGACGAAATTTTAGTAGAATTGTTAAGCTATATTTGAGTTGAATATTTGAATTGCTTGCCATATCACACAAATAATTGGGTTCTTCATGGTACTGGTAGCTTTGGTAACACCCGTACCCTAGGACCGTCGCGGTTCCTAGGTTAGGTCATAACAAAGGTGGTATCAGAGCTAAAGGTTTATTATAACCTATAGTGTTTGCATACTAGTAGCAATAGAAGTACCATGGAATCCAATAATCTCTTATATCATCAAAATGATAGTCTTCTTCATTGTTTGAGATTCTGCGTACCTATAATATAAACATTCTTTTACATGCTAGTTGTTTGTTTTAATTTGTCACAGTGTGTTAAGATGTCAGAAAGGGTAAATAGGCATGCTAGACCTATTGATGAGGGTGAGTTTCATAGATCTAGTGAGGAAGCAGAGGAGTGATGAGATTTGGATAAAGTTATATTGGAAGTGTTTATTGCTTTTTCTACAGTGGGGTATAGTCATATATTAGAGGAGATGCTGTCGAAATTTCAGTAGAATTATTAAGATATATTTGAGTTGAATATTTGAATTGCTTGCTATATCATACAAATAATTGGGTTCTTTGTGGTACTGGTAGTTTAGGCAACACCCGTACCCTAGGACCGTCGTGGTTCCCAGGTTGGGTCGTTACACGAGTGAGAAACAGATGGAAGGCCTAGAGTTGATAAGGAGACAATGGAAAAGGTGCATATCATTAAAGAACAGATGAAGATCGCTTTCAGCAGACAGAAGAGTTATGCAGACCCGAAGAGGAAAGATGTACACTTTGCAATTGGTGATCGCCTATGAAAGGTGTTATGCGATTTGGGAAGAAAGGGAAACTGTCACTAAGGTATGTGGGGCTATTTGAGATTTTTGAGAAGATCGGTATGTTTCTTACAGGTTGGCTCTTCCACCTAATTTGAGTCACGTTCATCTGGTGTTTCATATTTCGATGCGATGGAAGTATGTACCTAATCCATCAAATGTATTGGAGGTATAAGATGGTGTTAATAAAGACTTGTCATATGAGGAGTTACCAGAAAACACCAACGGTCAAAGTGCTTTGGAGGAATCAGTGGATGGAGGAGTGTATCTGGGAGAGCGAGTAGGATATGAAGACTAATGTAACACCTTAGCCTAAACTAGACCTAACCTTTAAAGAGGAACTTAAGGGGGAAATTTTTGCTTTCTTGATAATGTGTTATTATTATGTATTTATGCATGAAATTGATAGTTATGCATGTTATATGACTTGATTTTATGCATAGAAGTAGTTTAAAGGCTGTTAGGACAAAATCGGGAAATTTTGAAATTTTTATGAACAGGGGGCAAAATGGTCATTTCACAGCCCCTTCAAATTTTGATGGATTTAATACTATATTTAAAGAGAGAAAAGAATTTAAGAGAATGTAAATGGTATTATTTAGTTTATTTGAATAATAGATGGAGAAATAAACCTGATTGAAAACAGTTCTCGACAAGCTGCTCAATTGAGGTGCTTGAGGAGCTTGAGGTGCTTCAGTTGCACTAAGGGCATTTTGGTATTTTCCTTTATGATATGGAATTATAGAGTGTGTGCAACCTTATGGTATTTATTTAGACTTGATTAAATCTAACCATTGGATCAAATGAAAGAAAAATGGACGGTTAGATGAATAGGTTGCAAATTTGCTATCATAAGCTTAAAGCATTGGATTTTTGCCATTGGTTTTGGATTTGGTGTGGAAAATGTATGTGTTAGCCACCAATGTTGACTTTGGATGGAAAAGTAGCATTAAAGTAAGCAAAATGGATGGTTGGATGGCTAGGTTTCACCAAAAATACCATGAAACCTTAACCATTGGATCATATTTTTGATATTTGAATAGATTTTTACCACCACTTCATATCATCATCTTCATCCTTAACAAAAAAAATGCAGCAACTCCATTGTTCTTGCTTTTTAAGTTTCGGCCATCACACACACCACCCATTTCTTATAGTTTTCTTCCCATTTTTGATAGAATTAGGTAGTATCCATCATTCTAAACACCATTCTAACCATTAAATCCAAGGAAAAACTCATTAAAGTAACAAATTAATTCAAGGAAGATTTGGAAGAAATTTTGGTAAGTTGTTAGTTTTTGAGTTCTTTTGATTTAATGATGTTCATATGATGTTCCTTGTTAATATTTATGGATTAGAACTTATTTTGTATGGTTGGAATTCAAAATAATGG
>CANXYC011235407.1:0-63084 GCA_948193065.1 Aleurites moluccanus | reverse complement strand
TTTTACAAAATATTACACTACAAATCCCAATATTTTGTAAAAAGGTGCAAAATTTTATAAAAATTGCTTATATTTTGTAAATCTTACAATTTACAAAATTTTACATTACAAATCCCAATATTTTGTAAAAAGGTGCAAAATTTTGTAAAAATTGATTATATTTTGTAAATATTACAATTTACAAAATTTTACATTACAAATCCCAATATTTTATAAAAAGATGCAAAATTTTATAAAAATTGCTTATATTTTGTAAATCTTGTAATTTACAAAATTTTACATTACAAATTCAATATTTTGTAAAAATTTGCAAAATTTTGTAAAATTGATTTATATTTTGTAATTCGTTCATTTTATAAAATATTACACTACAAATCCTAATATTTTATAAACAGGTACAAAATTTTGTAAAAATTGTTTATATTTTGTAAATCGTGCAATTTACAAAATTTAACACTGCAAATTCTAATATTTTGTAAAAAAGTGTAAAATTTTATAAAATTAACTTATATTTTGTAAATCATACAATTTACAAAATTTTACATTACAAAACCCAATATTATATAAAAATATGCAACATTTTGTAAAAATTACTTATATTTTGTAAATTGTACGATTTACAAAATTTAACATTACAAATTCCAATGTTTCGTAAAAAAACACAAAATTTTGTAAAAATTTATTATATTTTGTAAATTATTACATTTATAAAATAGTACATTGTAAACCTCAATATTTTGTAAAAAAATATAAAATATTGTAAAATTTATTTTTATTTTGTAAATTTTCTGATTTACAAAATATTACACTATAAATCTAATATTTTGTAAAAAAAAGTATAATTTTGTAAAAATTACTTAAATTTTATAAATTGATTAATTTAATATTTTAATTTCCTTAACTTTTTACTTGATTTTATGTAATCACTACTTTTTAATTAATAAAAATATTTCAAATTTTTATTTCACATTATCATTTGGGAAAAAATATTCCAAATTACAATTTTGGGTTTAATTTTTTTGTTATTCTTATTATTGCTAATTTTTAAATTTTCTAAAATTTTATTTTTCTATTTATATTATTACTACTTTTTAAATTTCAAAAATATTTTAATTAAACTAAAATAAATTATTGTTTTATTAATAACTCATTTTCTATTCATGACTGTAGCTCAATTTTGTTTTGGCGGCATACCTAAAGTATTTTAGAGAGAAAAAAAATTATCTTTTATAATGGGTATAAGTTTTACTTTTTGCTATAAATAATTCATTTTGTATTATTATTTTTTTAATTAATACAAAACATTACAAATTATTGATCCACATTTTAATTTGAGAAAAAATATTATACATTATAATTTTGGGGTTTAAATTTTTTTTTTCCATATGTTCATATTATTACTATTTTTAAAATTTTATGAAAATTATTTTTTTTAATATTATTACTTTCTAAGTAAATAAAAAAAATTAAAATTGTTGTTCAAAATTATAATTTGGAAAAAATTATTCCAAATTACAATTTTGGAGATATATTTTTTTTTTCATTTTTTCATATTAAAATTAATTTTTTCCTTTGATATATTAATAATACTTTTCGTGCACAATATATGCTTGGGCGGGAAACTAAAAAAATTTAGGAGGAAATGACTTAACAAATTACTTGAAATAACAAGTTAAAATTTAGGGGAAAAATTGCTATTGACAGAATTTTTTACTAAATCAAAACCAAATAACAAGTTACTTGAAGTAATGGTAGAATCTCCCTCTTTATATTGATATTGAAAAACAAAAAAAAAAAAGAAAAAGAAAAAAAAAGAGTTGAATGTTTCAATAATTGAATTTTAAGGACAGGTTTAATGGAAAGAAGCATATTTGAAATGTAATGGTTAGCAAAAGTTGGTAGAGAGTGTGTACTATGATGGATTGAAAGCGGCAAAATGAATTGTTAAAATTAATGAATTTGCACATATATGTTCTTAGAGTTTTTACATGAATAAATATTGATATTCGCTATTAATCAATATTAATTTATAATAGGAATTTACACATATTCATATAAATATTAAAAATTTATTTATATAAAATTAATTGATTTGTATTTATTTTTATCATTTATAAATTTTTTATATATTTTATTATTATTTAATATGAGATATTTTCACTCTAACAGGAATAAATGCCATTTCTTTAGCCGGTGGAGACCATGAAAGAACCAGAAAGACTTTTGTAAAAGAGAAAGCTGATTCTCTTCTGTGTCTTTCTGGTTGTGATTTGGACTTCTGATCAGAAAAATGGTATGCGCATAAGATGGCTTGTTAAGGAGGGGAAGGTAAGGTGAGATAGAAAGACAGAATTGATGACGTAACTGAGGCACGCGCATTTTAGCTTAGGTCTCTCTTGAAGGAGCAGTTTTGTGTCTAAAACTATTGAGGCAAAATGGTTCAGTTTCCGCCAGATTTGTTTGGACCTCCAAGCTTGTCGGCCTTGGACGTTGCCAACACTTATACACAGGTAAGCAACATCATCACTTTGTTCACCGCCTTGTGCTTTTCTTGGTCCTGCCATTCCTTGTACATAATCCACTGTATATTGTAGAGACTAGAGAGCGAGAGTTAACCCATCTCACATTTTCAACCGAATTATACTTGGATATGTGATAAATCAAAGTTTAAAGTCTATATATTTAGTGCGCTACTGGTATTTAGATATATTTAAAATAGATATAAAATATTATTTTAAAATTTAAAAAATATTTTTAAATATTTAAATAATTAATTTAAAATACCGATTATAAATTTTAAAATATAAAAAATTTAAACTAAATATGATAGTTATTTTTAAATGTCATTTTTAAAACTCTATTTTTAAAACAAAATTTTTATCCAAATATTCTCTAAGCCATGGATATCACTAGGATGACATCGATTCGATTTGAAAAATTATCATTAAACTAAATTATTATTTGAAATTTTTTTAAATCAAATCAAATTATTATTATTATAGTCAAATTGTTGATTTGATTTGGTTTAATTCGATTTGATCCCCTAAACTAATTTTTTTTTTTTTTATAAATCGTCATTATTTTATTATAAATTTAAAAAAAAATTAAAATATTGATAATAAAAAAAACTCAAAAATAATTTAAAGTATAATGTAAAATTTATTTATTCTATTAATAAATACACTCAAAATTTGTATTTTTTCTCAAAAATTATATTTTTATTTTTTTATTTTTAAAAATTTTAAATTAATATTATATTAAAAAAAATGTATTTGTATATAAAATAAAATAAAATATATTTAATTGTAATAATAGTAAAAATCAACATATATAATTCCGGATTGATTTAGTTTGAAATTGAGGAAAAATATTCAAATCGTTAATTAAATTAAATTTTTGATTTATTTTATTTTTTAAATTAGAATTATATTACATAATTATAAAATTATTAATTTTAATTTAATTTGATGGATTTAATTTAGGTTTGACTTTCTTCTCCATATACCACTCAAATGTCATTGAATTCAAGGATTATAATTGCAAAGTAATATGGTTAACACATTACTGTTTTTTAATAACAATTTATATAGATCCCAAGTTGTTACTACGGAATCTTCTTCTTCTTCTTTTTTAATTTTCTTTTCTTTTCAAGTGTCGTGTCATTTAGCAAATGTTCCTTTCCAATGTCGACAATTTCAAATTATTAGTGGTAGTTGTTTTCAACCAGCGTGTTGTTGGTTCAATAGACTGAGATAGGTTCAACAAGATTGGATATTAACAAATTATTGCCAAAAAGATATATTCTTGTTTCAATCCCAAATTTATATATTATATTCAATACTTGAAAATAGTTTAGTTTAGTTTAATTGTGAGTGAATATATAATTTGAATAATAAAATATAAATCTGAATATTTTTTATTTTAACATTTAAAAATTCCAATTTTTAAACATGTTATTATCTTATTAATATTTCCCATGAAAGTATATGTTATATACAAATAAATCTCTTATAATAAAACACAACCTTATAATTAACACAATAATATAATTCAAATTCATTATCTTATTTTATATTTTATATATTTTTTTTATAGGTCATATCATTTATGATAAAATATTAATTATTAAAATATTTTAAAAAAAATAATTTATCGCATAGATAAATAAATAAGACATTGGATGAGAAAATTTGGATTGCAATAATATTCTACTAGCTAGTAATAAATAAATGAAAATAGTAACTCATCAAGCTTGTCCAATCATAAGAGGCCTACCTGGCACAATTAGTGGGCTCCAATAATAGTGCCACATAAGTAGATGACCATGACAATGACTGTGATGCCTCCTACTAACCCCAGCTAGACCAACTTTGTTTAAGTGTGGACCAGTCCTTACCATTAAGCATAAACCAATAAACGTACAAAAAGGACTAGACGAGCCCGGTAGCTATGGTCTATGGGTATACTATAAAGGTACCCTAAGCCACTTGCGTTTCTATGCTCAAAATTTAAATCCAACACTTAAACTCTGGTTCTTCACTCCCACCTATGGAAGATATACCTCTGATCACACCTCTCAGGGTGGAGCACAGCTCTGTTGTCAGCTCCATGCAGCTCCCTGAAAGCCCAAAAGTGCCAATGGAGTTCTTGTCAAGGTCATGGAGTGTCTCAGCTCTTGAAGTCTCCAAAGCTCTCTCTTGCTTGCCTTCCAATAAGTCTACTGCTAGTAGCTCCACTTGCACTACCTCTTCTATACTTGAAGATGGCTCTGCTGAAACAGAGGACATTGTTATTGCTAATAACAATAATAATAATTCTACCAACCAGTTCTCTTTTGCTGCTTCTGCTGCTTCCCAACTAGTCCTTGAACGCATCATGTCACAATCAGTGAGTGCAAATATGTCCACGTTTTGTTTTTTGAAATGGGTTCAAAGTAAAGTTTGAACTCAGCAATTTTTAGGTTCTGAAAATGACTCCAATGCTACTTAGTTATAGCTCGCCATTTGTACAAGCATAATTTAGTAGAGGAATTCACAGTGATTTTCATTATATTTTTTGACATTGAAAATTTTTGGAGGCACGAACTTTTGTATTATCAGGCAGACGCTTAAATTTAGTGTGTTTTTATTCATGGTCTAATTTTACATTTTGCAGGAAATGTCACCATTAACATCAGGGAGGCTCTCTCACAGTAGCGGACCTTTGAACTTAGCAGAATCAGATAGCCCCCCAATTTCACAATCAGAAGAATTTGATGATGTTTGTAAGGTCTTATATTTTTCTTTCTTTCTTCCCTTTTTTTTCCAAATAATGCTGCATTGTCCATTTTAAATATTTATATTTGTGTTATATATAATTATTAGTCCTTTTCATTTAGAGGACATTAGATCAATGTCATCACTGCTTTATCTGTCTTTCTGCACCACCCACAAACCAACTCTGTAGCTATTTTTATTTTCAAGGCGAAGAATTCGCATCAGCTCTGTTGCTTTCTAGTCGATCTCCGAGCTCCAATGCTTCAGTTAACAGAGTTTGTTTATTGCAGAAAATACAGAGGGTAGAGATGCTTTTGTCTTCTTCCAATAAAACCTTTATCTATCTCTCCTAAGATTTTTCGAGGTGTCTTGTCAACTAAGTTTGGTGGTAGGCATTACCATGGTTGTTCCTGTTCCAAAATCTCCGATATCGGTTTCTAAAATAAATAAATCGGAATCAAAATCTTTAAAAGGCCATTTCGTTCTAGTTTAAGAATCGCTGATTTTGGGACAGTTTCAATTTTTATTTCGGTTTAAATTTTAATTTCGGTTTGATACGATTTCAATATTAGAACCAAATTTATTAAAAAAAAAAAAGGCTTGAACTTAATTCTCATGAATAGCCAATAAACTTGCATGCATTAAGTTCATCAAATATCAAATCAATGTTAAATATTTAAAATATATAATAAATTCATCCATGGTTTTGAATTGAACCGAACCATCAGTTCTGGTTCGGTTTGAAAATTATAAAAATCAAAACCGAATCTTAAAGTCACAGTTCGGTTACAATTTAAAAACAATTTCGATTTAATATGGTTCGATTTTAATTTAATTTGATTCTGTTTCAGTTCGGTTCCAGTTTGGAACCGGACAGTGGTCATGTCTATTTGGTGGTCTTCACTCCCCAATACTAAAGTAAAGTAAAATCCACAAAAGAAAAAGAAAAGCTGCCACTTGAGCTCAGCTATGCCTAAATAGAAGTTATGGGCTTGATTCTCTGGCTCTTCCCAAATTTTAACTGTGACTACTCTAATAAATTACATGACGTTGTTTCCCTAATTGTCTCCCTACGAATCTAAATTGAGAATTTAGTTACACAATAATCAATTACAAAAAAAATGTTAAGAGGGGGTGAAAAATGAAAATTTTCATCTAAGATGTGTTTTTGGTGAAAGTAATGGAGTAGTAAAATAGTAAGGTAAGCAGCCCAATAATGGATTTAGAAATAGTGCTATAATGTTTTTAAGTAATTTTACTTGCCTTGCTCATTTGAAGCAAATTATGACTTGATTAAATCCTGGTGAAGTTACCCGTGTTTCACTTGAAACAACACAGTATGGGACACACGAACCCTATTCTGTTCTAATTGGTCATCTATGATTTTGCGTGCGAAGATTGTATTCTGTGACCAAGGCAACCTCGTTCGATAACCCCCTAGCTGTTCCTTCAATTTCTTACCATTTACAGACTCTACCCAAGTACACTTTAGAATAAATGAACAATATTAACCCGTTTAAAACTAGTAAAGATTTTAGCTTTTCACAAACTCATTGGTTATGAATCATTGTTTCGTCAATGCAGTATTTCCACTCACAGAACACCATATTTCCCCAGTTCAATGGAGGTCGCACCAGCGCAGGCAATGGCGGTGGTGGTGGTGGTGGTGGGACTAAGACTGTTGGGAGGTGGTTGAAGGATAGGAAAGAGAGAAAGAAAGAGGAAACCAGAGCCCAAAATGCACAGCTCCATGCTGCTGTTTCAGTAGCTGCTGTGGCTGCTGCTATAGCAGCCATAGCAGCAGCGACAGCTTCTTCCTCAGCCTCGGGAAGAAATGAACAGCTGGCCAAGACTGACATGACTGTTGCATCTGCAGCAACGCTAGTGGCTGCACAATGTGTGGAAGCTGCAGAGGCTATGGGGGCAGAGCACGACCATCTTGCTTCAGTGGTGAACTCTGCTGTTAATGTTCGTTCTCATGATGATATCACTACTCTTACAGCAGCAGCAGCTACTGGTAAATAGAAATTTTTTGCAAATTTGTAAATATTAGTTGCAGGATGTCTTAATCCAATACAAGTTAATGATGAAAATTTAAATTTCCTTTTAATGCAGCTCTTCGTGGGGCAGCAACCATGAAGGCAAGAGCATTGAAAGACGTTTTGGATGTTGCGGCAGTAATACCAACTGAGAGAGGCCTGGGAATTTGTGGTGCTGGTAATAACAATGGTGGGCATCATAACCGAAGCTATAGTGGTGAGCTTGTTTATGGAGAGAACTTTCTAGGTGCCTGTAATATAGAGTTTCTTGCTAGAGGCAGTGAGCTTCTCAAGCGCACTCGGAAAGGTATCATTTTCTTTATTACCTTTGCTGAAAAATAGCAAAATATAATTGTAATCACATTTAGTTAATGTCAATTTGGTTTTCCAGGTGATCTACATTGGAAAATTGTCTCTCTCTACATTCACCGTTCGGGTCAGGTGATGCTGAAGATGAAGAGCAGACATGTTGTAGGGACCATCACCAAAAAGAAAAAGAGTGAGTTGCTATTTATGTATCAACCATTAAGCACGGATTGGAGGTTCTAATTTTATTTTATAAAAAAACAACATTCAGAAATGGAAATTCAATTCCAACTAGAAGTTCAAACTTGCAATCTCACAGGTTTTATAGACAACTCTAGTACTACGGAGCCAAAATTCTTTTGGTCAATGGACTTATATTGTTTATGTTGCTTGGAGTGCAGATGTGGTGTTAGAGGTGTGCAAGGATATGCCGGCATGGCCGGGAAGACACTTGTTCGATGGGGGAGACCAGCGTCAATACTTCGGATTGAAAACAGCAACAAGAGGGATTATAGAATTTGAGTGCAAGAACCAGAGAGAACACGATATTTGGACTGGAGGAGTTTCCAAGCTGCTCTCTACTGTCTCCCAGAGGAAGAAGATAGTTTATAGCTGAGCAAATGTGAGCAATTCAGAACAAAGACAATTACTTGGACTTCTGATTCTATTAAACAAGTTGTTAATTTGTTAATACTAACTGTAGAAGTGAACAAGTAGGCCATAGCCAGAATTACCTAGGCTTGCTTTCTTTAATGTTATATTTTACAATAATCATTTTCAAATTGATTTAATTATCCTTCATGGGCACTGCAAAAAGTTAGCAGAGAGAAGAAAAGATTAATAATATCCAAATACAAAGAAACTGCAGCCCAAATGTATTCGTCGGAAGCATAACGTTTAATCAAGTTGTCTGTATCATATATGATGTATCCGCAAAACAAGATTGATCCCAAGCACCCATAGATCATTATAGAGATCTTTCCCAAGGGAAAGAAAATCTGCATTTTTATGGAGGAAAATGAATTCAGAATAAAATTTACTAAAGAAACATTTCAAGGTGGAAATACTTGGAAGATGAATGAATATTTAAATACCTGGACCAGTGCAAATAGCATAAGAGCAATGAAGGCACAAATCAAGAAGGGTCCAAGGAAGCTGAAATCATAGCCTCTCCTTGCTGCCCAGAATGTGTATAGAGTGAGACTCACCACAGCTATAGCTGTTAGAGTCGCTGATTCCAAAATAACTTTCCCTGTTATCAAATCAAATAAAATGAGAGCAACAAAATTTTAGCTGTAAAAAAAAAATTTCTTGGAATTTTGTATTAGTACCACTGGTAAATGCACATGTGAGTCCAACCAAAAATCCGAGAGCAATTGTGAACACCCCAAGCAGGAGATAATTTACAGGACGCAGCCGGTAATAGTAGTATAATGGGCATAGAACTGCATTGATGGTTTTTTTGCGACCATGAAAAAAAAAACTTGTGAATGAACAAGAAAAAAAACTACGTACAAAAACGCAAAATGAAAAAAGATTAGCCTAAAAATTGCAGTACCAATAAAAGGAATAACGATGATGACAATGTAGAGAGCCAATCCAGCCTTAGTATGCACAAGAAAGTGAGTGACAGGATGAACAAAATTAACAACAGCTGCCACTGCAACTGTCACTATCAATTGTATGGCTATGATTGAATAGACTTTACGAATGAAGAACCAATGCAGTTCTGGACTTTCCAATACCAGTGGAATTGGTCCAGGAATTGGCCTTCCTGCCTCCGAGTCTCTCTTCTTATATGGATTAGGCCACATTATCATTCTAGATTTTCAAGTGTAGTGATTAGATTGATTGTTGAAGTTTGATAAAGGAAAGAGGGTAAATGTAGGGGTTTTGTGCCTTGTTTAGCCATTTGGGAAATGAATACAAGCCAGAGTTTGGATGTGAAGCAACCTTATGGCAAGTTTAATTAGTTGGGAAATCAGAAAAATCTAGCAAAGCATATGCTAGAGAAAAGGTTAATTTTCCTTTTCAAGCAATAGCTTTTTCTCATTCCTTTCTTTAGACATTCTCCCAATGTAGATGGATTCAGAGAAGAGAACATGGAAATTGTTGGACAAGCATTTATAGGAAACTACCCTTAGGATAGTTACTTGGTTACAACAATTTAATCATTAAAAACACTGAGGTCATCTAATGAAACTAAAAATTCTTTTCATTGTATTACGCTACACTGCAATCTACTAAACATGTATTAAGTTAATTATATACAATATTCGAACAAATTCCATGTCTAATTGTACTCGATCTGTTGCACAACAACCTGAGGGATAATCTTAGAAATCTGTTGCTCTGAAGACGGTGAGCAACAGAAGGAAGAGATTAATTATATCTGCATACAAAGGTACCGCAGCCCAAATGTATTTGTCATAAGAATAATCAGTGACGCACACGATGTAGCAGCAGAAAGTGATTGAATCCAAACATCAATATATGAACCCAAAAATTCTACCAATTGGAAACAGGATCTGCAACCAGAAACAGGAAAAAAAAAAAAAGTATAGTAACCAATTTTCAAAAGTAGCCAAATACATTACTCTAAATCGAAACATATACCTGTACTAAAGAAAACACCACAATCACAACAATGGCACCAAACAGAAAAGGCCATAGGAAGTCAAAATCATGGCCTTTGCTTGCTGCCCAAATTGTGTAGAGAATAAGATTCACAACCAATATAGTTGTCAGAATTGTACATTCAAGAATAATCTTTCCTGTCGAAAAATGAAACTAGTCAATTTTTTCAGTAGTGATCATATTAAGTTCATCTCTCCAATTCAGTATAAATAAATAAGAGGATGTTCATATATACACATAAATCTATATCTTACCACTAGCATGTCATTCCAAATAAAATAGAAAGAGCAGTACTCAATAACGTACGCAGAAGATAATTGGCATCAAGGCGGTAACCAGAAAACAGACCCCACGTTGCTGCATTAATTCATTTCTCAAATCAATATCAAAAACTATGAAAAGCTCTGAAACTAGCAAACCCAAAAAAAAAAAAAGAGAGAGAGACCTGCAATAGCTGTTAAACTGATGATTAAGTAAAAGGTAATCCAGCACTGTTGCTCAAAAGAAAGAATGCCAATGGATGAATTGAAAAAAGAACTGCGGGTACCCCTAAAATGGTCACTAGAAATTGAACTGCTATCATCAAATAGATATTGCAAAATAAATTTTTGCCGGAGATCAGGATTTTCCCACATTTCAGCCTCCATATCTCTACACATGTGAAGGTGAAATTGTACAGACATTTTAAAAGATTGTTGATTTCAGTGCTTTGTTGAGGAAATAGCTGGATACTAATGCATAATTTTTACCCTTCTGGAAAGAAAAAGTCTAAATTTGTAGGAATTGACATCTCAGTTTTCTATTCTCTCTCTCTACATGACCTCTTCATTGAGTGCCAAATTTACTGGCCTATTCCGAGACCACTCTAGTCCTGAGGGGCAAGATATCTGTAAATGGCAAAAGAACCACCATGGCCCGATGGGAAAGCTATGCTCCTGGCAGGGATAAGTTTAGATCATCCCGTTATAAATCAGACCGCAATTAATGAAGGAACTATCGGACCGAACCGAACCAAAATTTAGCATTTTTTAACTCTAGTCAAGCCCATGAACAGGACTCCCTAGTCCCCGATCCCCCTACCCCTTTCATTCCCGATTTTGAAAATTATATAACATTGGCGTCTCTAGTTGAAAATTTCTCACACATATCTGGAAGGATAATATAAAAATATAATTTTTTATTATCAGTGAATAGTTATGATCCTACAATCAAGTCACCGTCCTAGAATTAAGAGTACGACTTCTCATTAATGTGACAGGAAGAACATTACTCTTTAGACAGGGAATGAAACTGTAATAGATAAACCCGTGTCCAATACTTATCCCAGTGATGATGGTTTCACGGTCAGGTAGAACTTGTTTGAGGTCTACAAGATTCATTATCCCGCCAAACAAGCAAACCATGATTCCTCACATGCAGGAATGCTACCCGCAAGTCTCTGTTACAAAGAAGAAACACTGCTCAAATATTCTTTTTCAGTTCAAACTTTTTACCAGGATTAAGGGAATTAATAGTATGTTAGCATTTACATAACTGATTACAATCTCTTTTGATCAAATTACAAAAAAGATTATACACACTCGAACTGTTTTAGCTCTCAGCAACCCTGAAGATAGTAAGCAATGAGAGGAAAAGGTTAATGATGTCTAGATAGAGAGAGACTGCAGCCCAAATGTATTCATCAAAGGAGTAGCGCTTGATTAGGTTATCAGTGTCATATATAATGTATCCACAGAATATGATTGAGGCCAGACACCCATAGATCATGACAGATATTCTGCCCAGTGGAAAGAGAATCTGCAGCCAGACACGACATTAAAAACCCAATCCCGACCATTAGAAATTCAAAACGTAAGAAGAAAAGAAAAATCAGATTCTAAGAACTAAGGAAAAAAAATGTTCAACTGCTTATGAACAGGAAACTGAAGGATAATTATACCTGGATGAGAGCAAAAACCATAAGAACAACAATGGCACCAAACAAAAAGGGACCAAGAAAGTTGAAATCATGACCTCTCCTCGCTGCCCAGAATGTGTACAGAGTAAGACTCAGGACCACTACAGTTGTCAAGATTGCTGATTCCAGAATAACTTTCCCTGTTTCCAAATGAAATAGCATAAATTTTAAAGGGTTGGAAGGAAATTGTAAGAGCTAATAAATTATAAGAAGGATGGCTGAAAAGATAGCCAAATTTATGAGTATCCATTTACAATACTTATTAGCAAAAGTAGGTAAAAAAACAATAGCCAATATAAAAAACTGACTTCGAGATACACTGCTGCCTAATAAATTTGCATTTTACTTCTAATTCAATCACCAATAACTGCTCAGGAGCAATATATTTATATAGTTAAATATAGCATTCCTAATAAAATCAAGATGCTGGGTTACAAGTATAGCAGAATCTTTTGAATCTTGCCAGGAAAAGTAATATCTCGAATGTGGCAGAAAATTTTGATATAAACAGCAGGAAATTGCAGTTTAGTGGCAATATCAACATGAAACTTTCTCGAATCTGAAAAATACAAGTAAAGAGTCAGAATATTCTAGCTTCCAGTATCAATTAAATACCAAGGGTCCATGGCCATGGGGCCACAGACCCAAGCCAACTGGACTTCGATCAAGAAAGTAGTATTGATTAGACAAATTAAAGACAAAACAACATCCTGATAGATTCTCAGGAAAATAAACAATGAAAAAAAAGGAATTCACTCCGTCTCTCCCTTGGTCTAAGAAAAACCTTGGACCCAACCACTTGGCTAAGTCAGAGTTCATAAACTTAAGTGCTACAAAGGAAAAAGTACTCACATGATCACTCCAGAAATTTTGACAATATCAGGATAACAAGAGGCCATCCATAGATAAATCATGCATTTGTCCCAATGCACATAACTATATGTCAGTCCTATATTGTTTAGCTTTCTGTCAAGGTTAAACATAACCAAAAACCATCCTTGACAAATAACTGCACCATATAACATAATGGCTAGTATACATTTTTCCAATGTCAATGCATAAGGCTTCCGGACATTTGTCATTGTATTGACAATTCTCCAAAGGTCTATAACATTTTAGCTTAATTGGAAAATAATAATAATAATAATAATAATAATAACAATGAACAGAAAGAAAAACAAATTTATGTTCTGACAGTTGGATTTGTATTCCTGAAAAATCTCCCTCACACATTGCATACTTATAATTACAAACATGAATTAGTAGAATACCTGTCTGCAAAAAAAGTTTTTAAAGCCTTGCGATCAAAGAAAGGGTCAAGAAACAAAAATTATTTGCTACAACACCTAGAAAATGCTTCAACAATATGAATTATCAACTACTTAAATTCAAGCAAATGAACAAACTGAAAGTTAAAACTTACCACTGGTAAATGCACAAGTTAATCCAACGGCAAACGAGAGAGAGATTGTAAAAATCCCAAGAAGAAAGTAATTCACCGGATGTTTCTGGTGGTAGTAGTACAAGGGGCATATAACTGCACAAATTATACCGACCAAATTAAAAGCCAAAATCCAAATTAATAAACAACAGAAACAAAGAATAAAAAAAAATCCAGAAAAGAGCATTCGTACCAAGAAAAGGCATGATAATAAGGACTATGTAGAGTGCCAGTCCAGCTCCAGTAGTGACAAAGAAAGTCGCAATCGGACGGTAAGAAACCACGACGGCGGCCACTGCAATCGTCGCCAACAACTGGAAGCAAATAATAGAATAAACCTTCCTTATGAAAGACCATCGGAGCTGCGGACTTTCAAGCATCATCGGATACAGAGGTATCGCTCCGGCCTCCAAGTCACTCTTACGGTATGGATGGGCCCACATCTCGGTTACTTGTGAAGAAATTTGTGATCTGATGATGAGAAAGTGAAGAAAAATTAGGGCTATTGTTTTCAATTGGGGAATGAAATGGAAACTCGCTGATTGATAAAGAGCGGTTTCGCTGAGTGTGGTATGGATATGTCGTTAAGGAAAATGCGGAAGATCTGGTAGACGGTAAATGAATATAATTTACGGAACGTGCAACTGTCTAGACTTTTCTGGACCTTAGGATCAACCTTTGTCTGTTTTTTTTTTTTTTTAGGAGAGGTTGGGTTTAAATTATTTTATTTAAAAATTCAGATTTCATTAATATTTAATTTAAATAAAGTTTATTTTATTAATTTTTATATTTTATAAAATTTAATTTTTAATAAATAAAAATATATTATTATATAAAAGTTAAATTAATTAAGACATAATTTATAATCAAATTATATAAATATATTTTAATTTCTTAAAATTTTAATATTAAAAAGGGTTAATTACTATTTTTCTCTATAAAATGATCCAATATACTGAGTCGTTTTGAATTTTTAAAAATATATTAATTCTCTCCTGACGAATATCATAATATATTATTAGATCATTTCGTCTAATTTTACCGTTAATCAATTATAAAATGATCAACAATGACAGTAAAAATACTAAAATATTCTTATATTTTATTTTTAATTAATTACATCCAATTTTTGCTTTAAAAAATATTTTTTAGGTTACAAAATTTATTTTCATATTTTTTACAAATTTAAAAATAAAAAATAAATAAAAATATTTTTTATTTTAAAAAATTATTTAAGAAAAAATAAATTATTTCTTCTTAAATTTTTTAATAAAAATAAAATAAAAAATATTTTTTATTTATTTTTATTTTTAAATTTATCAAAAAAATATGAAAATGTATTTTTTAACTCTAAAAAATATTTTTTAAAGTAAAAATAAAATATAATTAATTAAAAATAAAGAGTAAAAATATTCTTATTTTTTTACTGTTATTGTTAACCATTTTAGAATTGATTAACAACAAAATTAAATGAAAATATATTGTGACATTTATCAGAAAAAATTATTATATTTTTTAAAAGTTATTAAAGAATATATTGTATTCTTTAATATGAGAAAAATCGTAATTAATATTATTAGTAATTATACGATTATTATTTATTAATTTATAATATAATATATTAAACTAAATTCATCTAAAAAAATTTCTATTTCAATAAGAAAAATATATATATTACCACTGAAAATGTAGATACTTCATGGTGTGACTTTATTACTGTATGCTACGTGAATTACTCTCTCATAATATATGTAATTAAACTACTTAGTACTTATCTCAAAAAAAAATAATAAAAAAAAAAATTTGGGCCTGTCCATATATATTTTTAACGGCATATTTTGTTGCTACTCATGACACCTATCATCTCTCTCTTTATACAAATTTCTTTAGGTTTTGTTTATTTTGATGAAAGTAAAGAGAAAAGAAGTTAGTTAAGAAAAAAAAAAAAAGGAAATCATGTTTTTTTATTTAATATTTAAAAAGATAAATTTTTTTTTATCCATTTTGAAGAGAAAATGAAGGAAAATTATAAACTTAAAAGATGTAGAAATTAAATAATTAATTATAATTTATCCTTTATAAAATAATCAAATATACTAATTTTTTAAAAATATATTAACCATTTCCTGATAAATATCATGATAAATTATTATACCATTTCATTTAATTTTGTTGTTAGTCAACTCCAAAATGATTAATAAGGGCAGTAAAAAGATAAAAATATTTTTATTTTTTATTTTTAATTAATTATATTTTATTTTTATTTTAAAAAATATTTTTTAGAGTTAAAAAATATATTTTCATATTTTTTGATAAATTTGAAAATATAAATAAATAAAAATATTTTTTATTTTATTTTTTAAAAAATAAAAAAAAATGAAAATAAAAAATAAAAAATATTTTTTTAAAAAATATTTTTACTTTTTATTTTTAAATTTATCAAAAATATGAAAATAAATTTTTTATTTGTATTAAAAAATTTAAGAAGAAATAATTTAATTTTTTCTTAAATTATTTTTTAAAATAAAAAATAACATATAAAAAATAAAAAAAAATATGAAAATAAATTTCTTAACCCTAAAAAATATTTTTTAAAGTAAAAATTAGATGTAAGTAATTAAAAATAAAAGACAAATGTATTTTTATTTTTTCACTGTTCTTATTAATCATTTTAGGGTTAACTAATAATAAAATTAAACGACAAGGTCTAATAATATATTATAACATTCATATTATATTTTTAAAAAATTATGGGAGATTTAATATATTAGGTCATTTTACATTTGAGAAATAATAATTAACCAAAATTAAAATTACAAGAAAAATTTTCTTTGTTTTTTATTATTTTTCTTTCACATAAATTAAAAATATAAATTTCTCATCATTTTCTCTATTGTGCAAATAATAAAATCAAACAAAATAAGAAAAATTAAAATTATTATTTTTTATTTCTCCTTTTTAATGTCGTTTTATTTTCCTTTCACAGTTAATACATCAAACACAGTATTAAAATTTGTTCATGCCTTTGAGAATAAAATGATAGTGGTTCATATGTGTCCCTCAATGAATTGTATTATACTTTCTCCGTTTCTTTTTTATCTTTCATTTTAGAAAAAAATTTCTTTTAAATTTATTTATCATTATTTAATATTAATATAACTTTGGTCCTTTTTATATCAATTTTATTCTTCTTTACAACCTAGCACTTAATTATAAACTCTTAGTTGCTATTACCGATACAATATCAAAATACAATATTAAAAATAAAGTGGGCTATGATAAGAAAATACTAAAATTTATTTCTTAGAACAATTCTTCTTCTACATGAGTACTTTTATCCTCTTTTTCTACAATCTCTATTTAAGTCCAATAAGGATGGGTTATCTTTTTCCACACATGACTCACTGTTTAAATTCATAGAAATTTGTTTGATGAAGATATCTCAATTATCGAAGGAGAAAGAGTTAGATTAATATTGAGATTAAAACTGAAATTAACAGAATTAATACGAAAATCTGAAATTTTTTTGTCTGCTTCATCTTGATGCATATTTGCATTATCAATTTCTAAATTCATTGTTTCAATACTCAAATCTATTTCAAATAAATACATTTTAACTTGATTTTATCGTATAGATATTTCAATTTTAATTGTAACTTTCATGGTTTATTCTATTTTACTCATATTTCAATTAAATAAGAGAATTCAAAGAGTTTTTTTTAGAAGAAATTCAAATTTGACGGAAAAAATTTTACATAATAAATAATATTCAAAATAATGAAAGCGTTAAAATAAAATTATTTTTCTTTTAATTAAAGCATACATGTTTTATTGGATATTAAGGGGCAATAAAGTAATTTTAGCTCATAATTAAACTCCTTCTTAATTTGTGTACTTAGTAAAAAAAAATAGATAAAAAAAAAAAATGAAAAGAGTATATCACATCAAGAACAGATGCATAAATTTTGAGAAAGAGACACTCTCATATTTAGAAAATGATACAAAAATTTTAGAAAGCAGCACTATGAATTAGATATTAAAAAATTAATTTTTCAAAATAAAATTATTATTTTATTAATTTTAGTAAATTTTAGGAATTGAATAATAATTTTTCTTAAAAATTTTAAAAATTAAAGGATATAAAAGAAAAAGTTGAAGAATATATAATTAAATAATATTTTATTAGAAATTAAAAATTAATTTTTTAAAATAAAAGAATTATTTTATTAATTTTATAAATTATAGAGACTAAATAATAATTTTATATTAAAAAAATTTTAAAATTAAAGGTGCACGTACCCCTTGCCCCCCTTGCCCTGACTTTAAAGCCGCCACCAATATATCACACTATAGTAGATATTTGAATTAATAATATTAATTTAACATGATTTGACTTTAATTTGAGCTTAAAAAATAATAATGAATAGCACAACAACAATAACGCATTTATAAAATTATCTATATGGTGTTGCTTATATTAATAGTTTTGTTAACTAACAATTAATTATATTGTCAAATATTTATGTCTTATTAGCATGGTTATTTGGTCATGTAGCCTAACAATTTTTTGTTATTAATTAATGTTTAATCTCAGTTATATTCATGCGTAATAAAAGGCAGACTTGAACAAACTTTCTATTGGAGACCGTACTAGCGGTGGAAAGACAGCATTTGCTCTTGCACTTGGATATGCAAAAACACCTCCAAAAGTAAAAAATTTCAGCTTTAGCAGGCTTAGACCCACTAGAAGGAATGAGAACCCAACTCAGCCCAAAGCTCTGACTTATATCCCTCGCTCTTTTAACTTATTAATACCAGTAACTGTAATTGGTACTGGTCTGGGTAACGAGCCTATTTGATGGTTAGTATGTCCTACTTGTGCCCCAAATGAAGTGAACCATGAAGAGTTTTAAAATGAGTGTAAAGTTCCTGCAAGCCATTTTATGACTCCAGATGGACATGTTAATTGATAATATAAGGGATACAGTGGGGAGATTCACTAATTCTTTGTGTAAGAGTAGTCAGAGTCCTAAGGAGCCTATGAGGAGAACTGTAGGAGGTATTATTGTGGCGTTTTCGAAAGCTTATTTTGAAGGGGAAATTGAAGACTATATTACTATTGTGCAAGAACCCTTTGTTTCTCAAGTGAAGCTCGATCCTATCCAGAATTCATTGAAGCTTAACCTAGTTATTTATTGGCTTTATGCATGCATTGCTTAAATTTATTTATTTATTTCTGAATTTAAGATTTCTATTCATCCTCTAATTTGTAAAAAAAAAAAAAAAAAAGGTAAGAATACTTTAATCCAATAGCTGATGATAGCTATTTATCAATTATACTGTAAGCTAAATTAGTTGCTTTGGAAATACGTCTCAATTTTAGGTTCATTTATAATAATCAGATTGCAAATAGTTATTTTTAATGGCACATCAAACTTTCTCCATTTTTTTTTGGTCTAAAAGCTGCAATTTTTAGCATAAGTATGTCAAACTAGCCCAAAGCATAGTATTTTCAATTTCTATACCTAATAAATATTGAATGATAAACCAAATGATTGAATATTTGTCAAATACTCGAGAGTAGTTATAATGTTTTATAATAAAGAAAAACAAGAATTTTTTTAGTCCAAGTAGTTAAAGGATTTTCCTTTTATGTGTATATATAAAATAATGAAAATCAATAGTTAAAATCTCAACAATCTCTTTTCTCTCTTAAAATTTATAATCTGTATAAAAAAAAAAGAAAAATATTTTTAATGTTTTGCCAAACTCCAATAGAATTTTTCCAAAGACATGGCATATGTTCTAATTTGCATCTTGCAAGTGATGGCTTCCCAGTGGATTTCCTTCACAGCCAATTAAATTATCTTAACTCATAGGCTATTTAAGGCCAGTCTAGACTAAATGTTGCTTAAATATATTAAAGGGATGTTTGGTAGAAACTTTGTTTAAAAAAAATTTGTATGTTTAACTTTTTTTTTTTTCTTTTTTTAATTTGAAAACAGTATTTTGAATTAATCACTTAAATATTTAAAAAATTATTTAATATTTTTTAAAATTTACTGTTATATATTTATTTTAAATAAATTCAAGCGCCCCTAATCACAAAAAAAAAAAAAAGTTCTTTCATGTGTTTCATGCGTGGTTTGATAGTCTTCTTGCAATAACTGTTTTTTAGTGTGAAAGAATGACATTGATTCACACCTGCTATAGTGACAAGAGTGGCAGAGAGAGACGTGATGTTTGTATCTTTGAAAGAGAGAAAAAATCACTATGTTTCAGAATATATCTTCTGCATAAAATGCAAAATTTTATCAAAATTAATATTATCTTTTCTCCCTTTTCTGTTTCATTTGTTACAGTGTATGATAGATTATCATTTTCTCACAAATAGCATTAGAAAAAATTAATTTTCATGAAACTTACAGTTAAAAAATATTTGCATTCCTAATGTCAGATTGTGGACATTTAGTAGTTTAAAGAAAGAAAAAAAAAAGCACATGATATTTGTCATTAATGTATGTGCAAACAAAGAGTAATTATCAATGCATTGTAACATTCTCAAAAGAACAAAGAAGGCATTGAATGATTGCATTAGGACAAATTGCAGCACCATTTAATTTATATTGTTCACATTGAAGGATTTTATTAATTTTGGTTGTTGGGATAGTACTAGAAGAAATTTTTATTTGAGGTTAATTCTGATTCATTGTAAAATGCATGAAAACCCTGAAAAAATTATTTTTTCATCATATACTAATAAATTCCAAGAGCCAGCACATGAATATATCCAAAAGTAGTGGGGAAAACAAATTAATAACAAAGACAAAAAAACAGCACTATAAAATAGGAGTTATAATCTCTAATTTCTCATCACTGTGCTCTCTGTATCTCTCTTCCATAAAAGAGATAGTAATGCCAAACTGTTTGTAGCATTGCTGGTAATGGTGTTTGCATCTCACACATTGGCAACACTCAGTGTCTTCGAAAAAGGAAAATTTTCGACAAATAGTTCTCATGTGGAAAGATCAAAGTATCGCCATGATTCACCCCCTAAAAACTTATTAATTGCTAGACCAACTACAAATGGCATATTCCCTGTCATCCTATTTCTACATGGCACTTATCTCATAAACAGCTACTACAGTCAACTCCTTGAACATATAGCTTCTCATGGATACATAGTTGTTGCTCCTCAGGTATTTCTTTTCTATGTCCCCTTTGCTTAATTAATATATATATATGTCTGAATAACTTTAATTTTCAGTAGCTCTTTAGGCTATGTATAGTACGCTATAATGTAATATAAAAATATAGTCAAATGTTAAACTGAATTAAAAATACATTTCATTACAGTGTACATAAAATAGCCTAATTAATAGTTCCATGATGCTATCTAATGTGTGCTAATTTATAACGATTTTTGTTCTTTATCTTCAGTTATATAAGTGCCTGCCGCCTGCATGTGGACTTATGGAACTCGAGTACGCAGTAGAAGTGGCAAACTGGTTACCCTCAGGGCTCCAATTTGCTCTACCTAAAAATATAAAAGGAGACTTGAACAATGTTTCTCTTGCAGGACATAGTAGAGGTGGAAAGACAGCATTTGCACTTGCACTTGGATATGCCAAAACCCCCTTGAAATTTTCAGCACTGGTAGGAATAGATCCTGTTGCTGGTCTTAGCAAAGATTGCCGTACTGAGCCTAAAATTCTCAATTTCACTTCCCATTCTTTTAATTTAAGTATTCCTGTTACTATAATTGGCACTGGCTTGGGTAATCAAAGTAGTTTGGGTAACTGTCCTCCTTGTGCTGCAGATGGGGTAAACCATGTTGAGTTTTTTAATGAGTGTAATTCTAGTAGTGGTCATTTTGTTACCACAGACTATGGCCTCTTGGACATGTTAGATGATAAGCTGCCCCCTTTCGAAAAAACATACCTAGATGTTATGTGCAAGAAAGCAGGCGAGGAATATGATAAAGATCCGATGAGGAGAACTGTGGGAGGCATTACTGTGGCATTTTTGGATTATGTACAAGGCAAAAGCGACGACTATATGATTATTATGAATAATCATTCTGTTGCTCCAGTGAAGCTTGATCCTCCGCAGCTTACGGAGAAAACAACTACGATAACTGAAACCATGCCCAACTTAAAATTCTGTCCGCACGAAACAACTACAATAATTGAAACCATGCCAAAGTCAAAATGGTTTTGTCCTGAGGAAACCTTTTGTGCTGCTGCCTCGACTTTTCTACAGTGCGTAGGTTTTCCTCGTGATGAAAAGCTAGCCGCTTGAGAGAGGGCTAGCTAGGGACGAAATTATATATCTAAATGTATATGTGCATGCCTCTACTTAATGCGTATTAAATAGAATTAATGGCGGTTAAGATATGCATAAATGCATAGTATCAATAATAATAATCGAATAAAAGAGAGGCCTGACCTCTTGATGTTACTTATTTTATTTTATCGTTCTCGTTTCATAATAAATATTTTAATTATAAAATATATAATTATTAAAAAAATATTCATATATTTTAATATTTTTTAATTTTTTAATTTTTTAATTTTTTTATATTATTAATTTTCTCATATTTTATATTTTTTAATTAATTTATATATTTTATAATATATTTTTAATAAAATTATTATTGTCAACTGAAAATAAAATTAAAAAATAAAATAATTAAATTAAGATAAATTAAAAAAAAAAAGTCGTTTATTATGAATGTAATGAAGTATATTTTCAGTTAAGAGAGAGCTTATGATGAAGCAATTAATAAGGATGATTTTGCGCAAGAATATTCAAATAATAATAAAACGTCCTTATTATGATGCATGTCTCAAGTTATTCACACCCTTTGTCTCAACTCTTTGGACATGATCAATAATATAGACTGACGTAAAATTAGTCTCTAAAAATTAGAACTAAAAATAATTATGAATAAAAAATTTAAAATTTTAAAATTAATATAAAAAAATTTAATATTTTTAGTATTATTATTATATTATAAAATATTTATTTCTATAAAAATACAATAATATATCGATACAAATAAAATTTTAAAATATGGGATAATTTATATATATTTTAAGAAAAATTATGAAATATATATGTAATAGATGAAATTTTAAAATTTAGAGTGACTAAAAATATATATTTAAAAAAAAATATAACCTAAAATAAAAAATTATAAAATTTTGAGGAGATAATATGATGTATTTTTAAAAATATATTAAAAATATATAGGCATAAAAATTAATTTTGAAAAGTTTAAGGAGACCAACATGATATTTTAAAATTTTAAGAGGATTAATATAATTTAAATATATATATATATATTTAATAATTAATTTTAAAAAACTCGAGGCCATGTATCCTCAAATCATAAAATAATTTCGCTTCTGTCTATAGGCATCTTGGTCAATAAACGAGTAGTGCTCATCCCTCTTATTTTATATACTATATTTGTGATTTTATTTAATTAATGGATTAAATTAAAGCACATTAATCATAATTTAATAATATATATATAATTTTTGAAAATTTTTATTTGTATTTGTTGTAAAAATTTATTTTATACATCTAATTAATGAATAATGAAATATTTTAATTAATATAAATTTTTTATTTTTTTTTAATAAAAAATATTAATATTTTTTATTTCATTAAATTAATATATATATATTTAATAGACAAAAATTTTCCGTAAATTTCAACAATAAAGTATATATTCAAATCTCTTTGCTCGGAGAAAAAAAATTAACAAATTAAACCTAGCCTGTCTCGCTTCCAAGGCCCAAAAGTAGACCAATTGAGCCCGTGATATGTTGTAAAGTCGCTGAGTCCATACAATTTACAAGTTATGTCCAGTGGGGCAACGCATAATTAAGCACAATGCGGTCCATCCGGCATCAGGATAGCATATAAAAATACACGGCAGTGGAGAACAAGTAGGTCATGGACACATGGCAAAACAGGGCAAATCAAATAGACCCGTGACATGTTAATTTAGTAACACAAGCCAATAATAAAATGTCATGGCTTGTATTCTTTGGCAACCAACAGATTGAATTGTATATAGAGGTATATTAATTAATTAATTATTTAAATTTTTTTATGTTAATGTATATTGTATGATTCATTTAACTCATTAAAAGATATCTACTAACCCATAATTATTTATTAGAATTAGAATGATTTAAATATTGGTTTAAGATTTTTATTACGCAAAAACGCAATTACGTGGCGCCCTGGGGTTGCAGCCTCATCGAAGGAACAAATAACACAAAGCCATTATAAATTGCAGAGCATCTACCCAAATGCCGTCTCCACCTCCACACACTCGCTCTTTTGCTCAGAGTCTGCCCTCGTTCCTCTAATCAAAATGCCCCAAAACTACATTCTTATTTACCACTATATCACCGATAACCTCTGCAATTTTTGAAATCTCACTAATCTTCTTTGTTTCCAATTACTTGCCGAAATCTAACGCCATGCAACCGGGAGACACCGTTTCCCGATCTCTTCTCCACAAACCATTCCACCAACTTACTGAAGATGACATTTCTCAGCTCACTCGCGAAGATTGCCGCCGGTACCTCAAAGAGAAAGGTCTCCCTCTCTCTCTCTCTCTATTTATATTTTGCTATATTTATTTGTGCGTTTTCAAGCATATGAAAGTACAGTGGTTAGTGAGCGAGTGGTGTGTCACTGCAGGCATGAGACGGCCGTCGTGGAACAAATCGCAAGCAATACAGCAAGTGATCTCTCTCAAAACGCTTCTTGAAACGACGCCGGATTCGAACGGCAACGAAGCTCGAAGAAGACTCTACATTCCCCATCCCTATAACCCTCATCGTGTGCGTTTCCGAATCTTATTATTTTAAGCTATTTGTCGTTTATTTATTAAAATAAGTGGAAATCTTAGCAATTACTGAAATAAATATCTCGTCGATTTCCATACGTAACGGCATTATTTTTTATTGTAGGCGCCTGCAAATTCCCCTGTTTCAGTGAAGGAAACGAGCTCTAGTACTCGGATCTCCTCGTCACCTGAAGAACCCGTTCCGTATCGGCCACATGATCCCCCAAAACTTGATTTTACCAGCGATCCTCCGGTCCGTCTGGTAGTCACGGAGAAAGATTCGGATTCCCCTAGGTTATTCGTTGAATTATTTTTAGTTAATGTTATTGGTTTAGCAGCCTTATTATCACCATTATCTCTTAATGTTGTGCATTTGAGAAGAGTTGAATATTAACTTTTTTCAAGAGGAAAGTAGAGAGCATGGGTTAGCCCAGACTATATGAGATCATCAAGCTCATTTTGATTTTGGCCCTTGGCTTTCTTTATGGATAGACTTGGTTTGACTTTAGGGTCAAGTTTGTGCTGTGACTATTGGATTCAGTATGTTAATGCTACCCCTTTGTCTGGAATTTGAACGGCATGCCTTGTTGGTAAGTTTACAAATGACGTTAAAAAGGATTTGGATTTGGATTAAATAAAAAAAGGGGATTTGAGTAGCAACAATTGTTGTCTGGTCAACAAAGACGTCTTTGACTTGTCTAGGATTGTGGTTTCTATAATCTGTGTTATTTTAGTAGTGTCTTTTTTCTTTTCCTAATTTTTTTTTCTTTTTTGACTCTTTTCTTCTTTATTTTCTGTCATCATGAAATAATATGCACTTGCGTATATTTGAGTTATAACTTCATATCAGTTCAATCAAAATGCTCGGAGTTTATATGAAGTTTGAATATGGTTGAAAATATATATCTTCTCTGTTGATAATATTAAATGGCTAATGGTACTTTTGAAATGAGAATAACATGTTCTTTGTAAAATCATTTTTCTACTGACAAAATGATTTCTAGACACAATTAGCTAGAATCAAAACTTTCAAGATGATGTCTCTAGATCTGCACCACCACACAGACAATCTGTGGTGTGTATTTTTTTTTATCATGGCTCATTCCACTTCCCGGGCTTCTTAGTTGGGTTGAATTTGTTGTTTGGTCTTCTTTGGGATGCATCTTTTTTGCTTTTCATTAATGCAATTTAATATGATACTATCTATCTATGTAACCAAAATATCTATTGGTAACATGGGGAAATATGCGCAATTTTTATCCCTGTGCTGCTGTGTAAATCAGTTTGTCTAGCATCTGGGACATGGCCATGACTTTTGAGGGAGAGATGACAAGTATCATTGTATTAGTTCAATAGATTAATTGAAGTTCAAAGACTGATATAATATATTTCAACTTGACAGGGATAAAGGTGCAGCAAATGAGCCCGTAGGTCAGATGACTATTTTTTACTGTGGTAAGGTCAACGTCTATGATGATGTACCAAGCGATAAGGTAGAAAATTTTATTTTTAGAAAGTCTTCTGGATTTTATTTCCCTTCTATAGAGACTGAAGAATATGTTGCAGCAGACTGGCCTTCTGATGTAAATATTTTCAGGCAAGAGCTATAATGCAGCTTGCTGCATACCCACTCTCTCTGTCTCTAGAAACTTCAGCTAATGCAATTCCAGCATTATGGCCTATTCCATGCCAGTTAGAAAGTCCAGGTGTCAAAACAGCTCCTGGTTCTCCTATGCTGATTTTTCCAACCCTGCCTACAGGTTGGTTATCAAGTGTGTTAGTGGACTGTCTCTCGAAACTTAATAGATTTCTGCATTATCTTGTCCCCACTAATCATTACAGTTCCAGAGTCCGAAATATCAACTTGATGAGGCTGGGAGTCTGCATACTTTTTAGCAGTTCACTTTGACATTACAGAATAAATGGCATTATTTCTTAGCTCAAATTGCAATTTATATATATACAAAAGGCCTTTGTAGTTCGATAAATATTTTTAACCGGTTGTCATGATTTTACTTTACAGGAAAAGTGGCAGAAAACTGTCAGCTGCCGAGGGAAGAGTGCAACATATCTCATGAAGACAACCTAGGTTAATGCATATGCTAAGCTAATCAGCTCATGATAAAATTGCTTTTATGGCTTCTCTCTCTCTGGGATAAATTGAATTTTTTATTCCAAACATAAACAAAAGCAGATGAATCCCTGCTAAAATAGACTTTTATATGTACTGTATTTAATGCTGTCCTTTATCAGTTGACACTTTTAACTGTGACTCCTTTATGGTTCTAACTTAGATTCTTCCTACTTCTGTATAATTTATTTAATATTTTCCTTGTAGCTATAAATTACACATAGATAACTCTCATGCTATGTTGAGCAATTCAACATAACCATGTGAGAAAATGAGAACTTAATGCTAGTTCTTTATTTGAGTGGCTTGATATCAAAACTCTTGAATTCTTGCACCAGTTGATGATAAAGTATCTGCCCTTTTTCATATGGATATTGAAGTTTTCCTCTTTCCTTTCCTATTACTTTCATGGTATTTGTACAAATGTCCTAGGTTACAATATACTAGGCCATATTTCTTTAACCTATTCTTTGCCTGTCCAAAAAGATTTTTTTTTTTCACTATTGGCCTGACTGGCAGGAAGCTTTTTCTTTGGCAATCTTTTTGAGGGCTTGTTTTATTGATTATATCAGTTCTTAAATTTGGACTGATTTTGGTTATGGGTCCAAGACATTGACTTTGGTTACCCATGTAAATTAAATATGTTTAAATGATCTATCAGCCTGCTTCCTAAGCCAGGTCAATCTGTTTTCTAGAATCCACTTCAGTACATGAAGGACTGGAGATACTTTGAAAATAGCAAAGGGAATTGCAAAGGGAATGAACTGAAGGCAAAAAAAAAAGCCCTTCCCTCCTACCATTTTGTTATTTTTCTTTTTTCCCTCCATTGATACAAGTAGGGAGAACATAATTTCCCCATAGATACTTTTAATTATTTTTTTCTTCTTATTTTGTTTCTGTTTTCTTTTTTAAAATGTTCCAGAAGGCCCAACCAGTAGAAAAGCATCAGTCCAGAGATATCTTGAGAAGCGAAAGGACAGGTCTTTTAAATTATTGATTTGCTATTTATGATAACAAAATAAATCAAGCATATTCTTTTTTGCTTTGTTATTTGTTCCTCATATCCCTGTTAGGTGAAGGTTCAAGAACAAGAGAAAGACTGCAACGCCTTCATCTACTAGCTCAGACATCAACATACATCAAGTGAGAGAGCAATTACCAAATGATCAATGGAACCTGATTGATGCATGCTCTCCTCCACATGCTGGACCACCTCAAACACCTACTCAATGCAGCTCAGTTGAGAAAACAGGAAAGCATTCCTATCACTCTGCTGACCTCAATAACAAAGGTGACAGGCTAATATTTGTGCCATATTTTTGTTTCCAATGGAAATAACTCAAGTGATGCTTTGAAATGTTTATGAGTAGTTTATGTTATACTGATTGCAATAAAGAATGTTAAATGCAAATAAATATCGGCTGTGCACTCTTATTATTGAGGAGCAGATATGCTGTCATATTTTGATTACTGAATTTAACGTATAGCTAACCAAAAACCATGAACAATATGATTGTGAACAACATACTATTTTCTTATTCATATGAATATTTGATTTCATTATTTTATTGGGTTGCATTTGTTTGACACACTTTTGAAATCGATTAGGAATGGTAACAATCCTTTGCTTATGTTAGTTCAGTCAAGTTTTCTTGCTAGTCCTATTTGCGTCTATCCCAAGCAATTTCCTGTAGACAAGCTTCAAGTGGAGTGAGAGTTGTGTTTGTTGCATATCTTGTTTCCATGTATCATTCTGCCAACTTTTGTCCATTGGATCTCATTACCTGTTTAAGCTTAGCTTTTTATTTTATTTTATTTTTTACTTTTTTGAGGGAAGCTTAGCTTGTTATAAGATATACTGCTTCATACAAATGGCGATTCTATTCAATTAGATATGGTTGCTTCTTAAAAGTCTTGATGGAGAAGATACGGTATAATGTTTAACAGCATGAGCAATGCATGTTTATCTTTGTTGAGAGGCAACAAGACCTAAGGGCACTATGGACACAATCATTTCATTGCAATAGCATTGCCTTGAAAATTGATGGCAACATTTTTACCTCTATGGCATAAGTAAGGTGAAATCATTATAGAAAAAGGTTAAAGGATGAAGATGATTTCTGATAATTTTATACATGTATTGCAGACGCTCAAGAATGTTGAATATAGAAAGAACAAGGACTTGGCATATTCAACGAGTCACCATCTCCACTTTCAGATATCACTAAAGAATTTCATAGAGTTTGTGCCATAAAGGTAATAGTGTGTTGTAGTAGTTGTAGCCTTTTGTTAGTTAGGTAATGGGAAAACAAAATCCAAGCTCTAATTTTCTTAACATTTTCCTGTATCTTTTAATTTCGAGCAACTAATGTTTGGGCAATTGTTAATTCCATTACTTGAGTTGTTTGTTCTGCTCGATGGTCATATGAGAAAAAGGCATTTGAACATGCAAGTCTGCATAAAAGCAGACAAAAGCAGCTTGAGCAGTAACAGTGAAGAAATTTATTTTTATATTCGGTGGTTATTGACCTAAGGGACTCATGAATGGGCCATAAGCGCTTTGATAAGTGAAGGGGACATGCATATTGTGACTAGACAGACTGGTGGCAGAAGTCAAATTATTGATCAAGTGAAAAAAAAAAAAAGGATATATGTATATCCTTTTGCTTGGTTAGATGCTTGCTGGCGTCTGCCTCTTGCTCAATCTCGTTGATTGTAAAGGTAACCGAACCTAAACCCACTAATGGTTGCGTTTAAATTATACTCATTGTCCTTGAATTTATTTCTTAATTCATCATTTTTAGATTTCGATTTATCTCGCAAAAATCTTTCAACTTCGATTTGATATCAGCTATGAACCTTGGGAGAACCACACCCTAAAAGTTAGCTCAAAGGATTGGAGAGCTCAAAGTTCATATAAACCCCACATTGAAATCCCATACTTTCAATGTGGGATTCACCAAGTCCCATACCTTGGTCAACTAGGATCGTAACATTACCCCGTGGTTGAACACCCGATGTCCTCGGCGGCTCTTACTCCTACCGACATTGGCCCGAACTCGGATTATTTTTTCTCGAGACTACCAGTAATTTTAATCTGGCTTGTATGGTATTCCTATCGACACTGGCCCGAACTCGGATTATTTTTTCTCGAGACTATCAGTAATTTTAATCTGGCCTGTAGGGTATCCCTTTCCGAGTCTCGGGTTGTTCGCGCTCGAATGCCTTCTCTGATACCAATTGGTATGAACCTTGGGATAACCACATCCCAAAAGCTAGCTCAAAGGGTTGGAGAGTCCAAAGTTCATATAAACCCCACATTGAAATCCCATACTTTCAATGTGGGATTCATCAAGTCCCATACCTTGGCCAACTAGGATCGTAACACTGTTGTCCTTTTAAATGTCTTTCGTCATTGTTATTGACGGAAAATTGACGTGACTTTTATTTAATATTTTTTAATATTACTTCACCTTATTTAATGCACCGCGTTAGACTTCCACTCACTTTCATTTTCTCATTCTCCAGAAAAACCTCACCGCTACTTCTTGTTGTAGACATTAGCAATCCACTCGGTCTCATCGATTCAAGGCTCAAGCTATGAGAGATTCTCTTCTCATCGATTCGCTCTGTTCATTCAGATGCACCTATCCACCTCCATATCCTGTGCCTGAGCCAAATCCATCTCTACCACCATGACTACTCAAACCAGATTCAGATCCAAGCCTAAAGCCACCACCATTTTTACCAAAGCCGCACTATTACCCACTTGCCTTAAAGTCACCATCACCATCTCATTTCCCATGACCTTCTCTGGGATTATCCAATACTCAAAATCTCCACTTCATTTCACATTGCAAAATGAACCCACAAATCAACAAATTTCATACAATCTTCCAATTTGACTTCTATAGAGAATTTCCGGAAAGCATTAGGTTTTGTGAATCAATCTAGCAAAGTCTTCGGCTTCATTTGTATTTGTGATTTCTGAGTTTTGAAAATAAAAAAGCGTTAGATACTGGAAGATTTAGGAGTTTGGTATGAAGAGAGCTATAAAGGCTCGAGTGGATTATGGTTCGGTTGGGATCGAGGCTCAACGGGTCTGGTTCGACCTAAGAATCATAGACCTAGACGGCGGTGTTTGTAGAAGTGCCACTATCTCCTTTTCAATATCCTTGTCCTCTTCAAGAATCCTTTTAGAGGTTTCTCATCGTCTATGAATTTTCCCAATCATTCTATACTCTGTGGACCATGAAAATCACTACCACATCCAAGAACCACCAACAATCGCAAATTGATTGTCTCGGTTTGCCTACTCTCCAAACATTTAAGCTTGATGATCTCCTCACCGACTCCACTAATCCTGGGAGTCTTCAATCGAAATCCTCTGTTATGGAGGAAAATCTACTCCTTGTTTAGAAAGAGAGAGACTAGGTACTCCATTACAACACCAATTTTAAAATAGTTATTTGTAAAATTTCTCATGAAAGGGACTATCTCCGAGAATATATATGTGAATTTGAGTTGTCTTTCAAGGAAAGAGAAAATGAGCTTTATTAGAAGGATCAAATTTTGTTTCTCTATCAGTTTTAGTACTATGTTTTCTTCTCTTAGCCAAAAAATTCAATCCCATTTTTACACATAGAGGGTGAGATGGTTAGTGGAGTTAAAAAGAGATGTGAAGAGGTGCATGAAAATGAGGAAAGTCAATTTTAAAAAATGATAAAAAAAGGTCATGTTAATTTTTCGTCAATAATAATAATGAAGAATGTTTAAAAAGACAATGGTTGTGATCAAATTAAAATCGAAAATTTTTTGCACGATAAATTAAATTTAAAAATAATAATGAATTAATAAATAAATTTAGAAATAATGGGTGTAATTTAGTGAATGGATGCTCCCTCTTCTTGTCTATATTTCAATTATTGTGGTGACCCACAATATTTCCTTGGTGCTGTCCCGCTAATCTATGGCACTCCTTTTCTAAGCTTATATATATGTATATATATAAATTTGACTTAACTCGAGATCTCTCAGTTTGACCAATTCATACGTTCATGAGCTTGAGTGAAGTCACTTGACATGCAAGTATAAGGTGAGTTCCTTTAATTATAATCCATCGAATCCCTCGGCTGTCTGATATACGTTGTGATTCTCTTTTTATCCATTGCTTTGCCTCTTCATGTCATAAATAGTTGGTCATTGAATTTGGCCACTGAATTTTCCATGATTCCTGTTGTATATCTGAAAATCACATCATCAAAGATTGGCTAAGTTTGCACAAATGGTTTTTGTAATTTTATACTTAATTTTCCTTAATGACTTGTTATTTGGTTTGATTTAAAGACTGATTCAGTTTATAATTTTTAGCTTTCAAAACCATCAAATCTAATTATAATATATTGTATACATGTAAAATTATGCAATTTTGATATTGATATTTTTAATTTCTTAAATTTATGTTAAATTCAAGTTTAATATAGAGATACTATATTAAAAGAGTTTGGCTCAAATCCAACCAACCCATGAAATTACAATTTTGATGATTTTAACTACTCTAGATAATTTACTTATGTTTTTTAAATCAAAGCAAACATTGAATATCTTAATCTTAATATAAAAAATATTAATCGGGATAAATTTTTTAAAAAAATAATATTTTTTTGTTAATATCTAAATATAATTCACTAGAAAGAAAAAATATATATATAATAATTACAAACTTGAGAGTTGTCATGGGTGTTTATGTCCAAATATTTAGGTACCATTTTGAATAACTCGTACATAAAAAAAAAAAAAAAAAATTAATTCCGTTGAATTCTATTAAGGCTTAACAGGTAAATTTATTTTAAACTTTACATTTTTTATAAATATATTATTTTCGTGTCAATTCTATTTTAATTTAAAATTTTAATTTTAATTTTATCTTAAAATTAAATTGAAAATAATACAAACAATAGCTTATATTAATTTAGAGAGTAAAAGATTCACTTATAACTTATTATATCATACTGTACATTTATTCTTTAAATTTTAATGGGAGTCAATTAAGTTCTCAATTTGATAAATTATTAATAAGTAATTTTTTTTATATTTTAACTTCAATTGTAATTTAAATTTTAAATTAATAATATTGATATAATAAGAGTAAAAATAAATTTGGTTTTTTATCTTTTAATTAGTAATTTTTTTAATATTATGAATTAGGATAAAATTATAACTAAATTTTTAAATTAGAATAAAATTATATATATATATGTAAAAAATACAAAATTCATGATATAATTTTATTTCTTTTAAAATATTTTTTAATTTAAAATAATTAAATTCTATTAATTAACTAGAAACAGTATTATAGCTGACTCAATATTATTGAGACTTATTTTCATGAAATATATATGTATTGAGAAACTATTTGTTCTGTTAAACAAACTTTTGATATTGCAAAACTTAAAAATAAAATAAAACAAATAAAAAAGGAAAAAAAATAATAATAAAATCAGGATTAATTTAGTCATTTAACATAAACATTTTGCCGAGTTTTTAGACTTTTAAGCCGAAAACATCGCTAATACGTGAGTGAGCATTTGTTGTTGATGGTTTCTCAATGCAGTGGCCACTGGGATACTCTTCCATGTTTCTATTCTCGCACACTCACTTCCACTCCTCCCTAATATCAAAGCCATCAGGGGAAGGGAGTGGTGCATTACAATATGAGCATTACACACAGTACTTTCACTCTCCAAATAATTAATATCAACTTAATAAATTGAAAGGACCCCACTTTTGTGACAATTATTGATGTAAACTGAACAAATAATTAACATTTAATTTAATCACTTCTAATTTTAAACGAAGTCTCTCTGTCTTTCAAATTACTATTTTTATTTGAGTTAATTATTATTTAATTTTAAAATTTATAAAAATTAATAAAATTATCTTTATATTTTAAAAAATTTATTATTTAATTTATATATTTTAATTATATATATTTATTTTTACAGTTAAATATCTATAAAATATCAAAATATTTTTAATTTATTAGGATTATTTTGTTAATTTTAACGAATTTTAGAAATTAAATAATTTTTAATTTTTATTTAATATAAAATTTTTAAATTTGATTCTTTAAAAAAAAAAAATTATAATTATAAATTTATATATAAAAAGAGTAAGAAGATATAATATAAATTTTATTTTAGAATAATATTTTTAATTTAAAAAAAGTTAAAAAAAGAATATTTTAGATATGAAAAATTATTTTTTTTATTTTTAATTTTTTAAATTAAATTTAAAAAAATATAAATAAAATAATCAATTAATATGATCAAATTAAAATATAAAAATTAAATATTAAATTTTTTAAAATATAAAAATTATTTTATTAATTTTAATAAATTTTAAAAATTAAATAATAATTAATCCTTTTTTTTTTTATTTTAGTTTTGCACTGCCAACAAACGAACAGTGCCTCCAAATCTTTCTTCTCCAGCAGGAGAAAAGGTGAGAAGGGAAAGAAAAAAACTTTCCCTTTTACCATACAAAATAAAGTTAACAAAAGTTGGAATTCATAATTTTTTTATTCTTTCGATTCCTTCACTTTTATTTTTCGTGTCTCTGCAAGCTCCAGCCTCGTTATCTGTCATTACCATCTTCAAATTCAAAGTCACAACTCTTTGTCTCCTATCTATCTTACTGCATTTATCTATTGTTTATGGTGCTTTTGGGGTTTGTTATGAGGAGATTGGGTGGGGATATAATGTGGGTTTTCGTTGCCTTTTTTGGTAGAGATCTTACATAGTGGGTGTTAGTTTTTCTTTTTCATTTTAGTTTTTCTTTTTCATTTGCTTTTATTTTTTTAGTTTTTCTTTTTCATTTGCTTTTTTTTTTTCATTTGCTATATGTGTTGTGGAAGGAGACTGATGTATTCTAGAGAATACAGCAGCTTCTGGTTATTCATTTCGGTGAACTAGAACTAATTCTAGAAATCTGTAAGGCTAGTTGCTCTGATTGCCATTGTTAAAGGAATCTGCTTTTTAAATTCTGAGTGAGAATTACGCATTATTTTTTTTTTTCATTTTTTTTTTTGGTTGTGTCAAAGTCATGTCTTAACTTCTGAGTGGTATACTATCGATGGCCGTTTGTTTGTTTAGAAGTTTTTATTTTTCTGATTTTTTATTTTATAGAGATTTTGTTGCTTTGTGGGTTGTGAGATCTCTCTTGGCTGAGGGTAGTGATTTGTGAACATATGAAACTATTAACCATTTTCATTTTCTCCTTTTTTACTCCCAATTTTGTTGCGTTTGTGTGCTGGGGAGGGATGGTGAGGGGAGAGAGGGAAAGAAAGTGAAGAAAAAACCCATCTGGCGACTGTGGAGATCTGGGAATTGTTTCATCTCTTATGCCCCATGAGGACTTTCTTCCTCTCTGAGTCTTGTAAAGATTCACAACCCAATTCTTTCAATCCACAGTCATGGCTTCAGGTTGAAAGAGGGAAACTTTCCAAACTCTCTTCATGCTCTTCTTCTTCATCCATGTAAGCCATTGTTTTCATCTTTTATAGTTTCAATAACTAATTTTAATTTCTTTTTCAATAAATTGATTTTTCTTTCTAATTCTTTTGTGGTTACTATTGTAGAGAATCACTTATCAAGGTCCCTGAACCTCCAGTGCTACCATTCTTTAAACCTGTTGATTATGTAGAAGTTTTAGCTCAGATTCATGAAGAACTTGAATCATGTCCTCCACAGGAGAGGTCGAATCTCTATTTATTACAATTTCAGGTCTTTAGGGGACTTGGAGAAGTCAAATTGATGCGGAGAAGCCTCCGCTCAGCATGGCAAAATTCTAGCACTGTGCACGAGAAGCTTGTATTTGGGGCATGGTTAAAGTATGAGAAGCAGGGAGAGGAGCTTATTGCTGACTTACTTCTCACCTGTGGTAAATGTGCACAAGAGTTTGGACAGATAGATATTGTTTCCCAGCTTCATGCTGATTTAAGTTCAAGTTCCCATGAGACTGTTTTGATGAATTTAGACTGTAATTTGAGAAATGTCATTTTTAGAATTGGAGATGAACAAATAATTTGTGATAGGAAGAAAATTGCCGGCCTTTCAGCTCCATTCCATGCTATGGTGAATGGATGTTTCTCAGAATCATTTTGTGAAAACATAGATTTCTCTGAAAACAACATATCCCCTATAGGTTTTAAGGCAATAAGTGAGTTCAGTGTGACTGGCAGTTTGAATGAAGTCTCTCCGAATGTTTTGTTAGAAATATTGATTTTTGCAAATAAGTTTTGCTGTGAAAGGCTAAAAGATGCATGTGATAGGAAGCTTGCGTCTTTGGTTTCTTCTAGAGAAGATGCTGTAGAACTCATGGAATATGCTCTTCAAGAGAACTCTCCTGTCCTTGCTGCATCGTGTTTACAAGTTTTCTTACGTGAATTGCCTGATTGTTTGAATGATGATGGGGTGGTGGAAATATTTAGCCATGCGGGTAAGCAAGAGAGAACAATTATGGTTGGGGCAGCCTCATTTTCACTATACTGTTTATTAAGTGAAGTTGCAATGAACCTTGATCCTCGATCAAATAAAACAGCTTGTTTCCTAGAACGGTTGGTGGAGTCTGCTGAAAGTAGCCGGCAGAAACTGCTAGCTTTTCATCAGCTGGGATGTGTGAGGCTTTTGAGGAAGGAATACGATGAAGCCGAGTGCCTTTTTGAGGCAGCTTTTAATGCTGGTCATACATATTCTCTGTCAGGTTTGGCTAGACTAAGTTACCTTAGGGGTCATAGGCTTTGGGCTTATGACAAGCTCAGCTCTGTGATTGCCTCTGTTACCCCACTGGGATGGATGTATCAGGAGAGATCCTTATATTGCGAAGGCAGTGACAAGTGTGAGGACCTTGAGAAAGCAACTGAATTGGACCCAACTCTTACTTATCCCTACATGTATCGTGCAGCTTCTTTGATGAGGAGACAAAATGTTCAAGCTGCACTTGCAGAAATCAACAGGGTTCATGGGTTTAAACTTGCATTGGAATGCTTGGAACTCCGATTTTGTTTTTATCTAGCTCTTGAGGATTATCAAGCAGCCCTTTGTGACGTTCAGGCAATTCTTACACTTTCCCCAGATTATAGAATGTTTGAGAGGCGGGTGGCAGCATACCAACTTCGAACCCTTGTGCTTGAGCATGTTGGAAATTTGACAACTGCAGATTGTTGGATGCAATTGTATGAGAGGTGGTCTTCAGTTGACGATATAGGGTCCCTCTCTGTCATATACCAAATGCTTGAATCTGATGCACCAAAAGGCGTTCTATTCTTCAGACAGTCCCTACTACTTCTTCGGTATCTTCTATAATTTTAATCTTTTATCGGCATTGTGACATTATCTCCTGAACTTTTTTGGATAAAACAAAATCCTAAATTTTTTATCAAGCATATGCAACACTTTAGTGAAGGCCTCTGATTTTGCGAAAATTTGTGATCTCATGGAACCTGGGATTATCTTTTGAAGTATTCTATCCAGAGTTAGAATTTTTCTTTATCACGTATCATTGCCCCACCCCCCAAGAGTAGTTTGTTCTTTTATTTTTTCTTCTGATTGGGGAGAAGCTTTCTGGTACCCTAGGTTCTACTTTTTCTAATTTCTTCTCTTCTATGTAATTTACTATTTTAAGATATTGGCATGGACTTTATGGTCATATTTAAATTAAGATTGCTTCAATGCTCATGGATGTACGTGATCAGGTTGAACTGTCCTGAGGCAGCTATGCAAAGCTTGCAATTAGCCCGGAAACATGCATCAACTGAACATGAACGTCTAGTCTATGAGGGATGGATCTTATATGACACTGGTCATTGTGAAGAAGGGCTTCGAAAAGCAGAGGAGTCTATCAAAATTAATAGGTCTTTTGAGGCCTTCTTCCTTAAAGCCTATGCACTGGCTGACTCCAGCCAGGATCCATCTTGTTCTGCAACTGTTGTTTCACTGCTTGAAGATGCTTTGAAGTGTCCTTCAGACAGACTGCGCAAAGGCCAGGTATGGCTTTTATGTCCCCTACATATTTCATTACAATGCACCTTCCTTTGAATTGCTAGCGTTTGCCTGTCAGACATTGGCCTAATTATCATCATCAACTTTCCTAATTATCATCATCAACTTTCATCTTTCACCCAATTTTGGTTTTATATCAACATCTTACGCTGTCAATACCTTTGTTTTTGGGTCAGAAAACATTGTTGCACATCATTATTTGTATAAATCAAATGTGAATCAACAAAACCTATGATTGGCAATACTATTTTAGTGGTAAAGAATAATGCAGCAGTTTATTCTGAATTTAGGGTAACAGCTGCAATGCTAATAATATCAAGGTACTCAAGGAGGTGAGAATATTTTGTGCATCATGCTTGTTAATTTACTTTCTGCGCTGGGCTGTGAAGCAAGATTCTGTTGCCTGAAGGTTCTGCTTAAAATAATGTCAAAAATCTGGAAAACTAGAATTGGTCAGAATTTGTAGAATGTCAGTTTCCGTGTTTAAACTAATCTAGTGCAGATTCTTGCACCTCTTCTTTCCATTTGGGCCTGTGGTTTGATCCATTGAAGCATCTTTTTGATGGTTTGAGTGAGAGCTCCTTGTAAACTTGATCATGTTTATAATGAGGTAGCAGCTAAAGGGGAAGTTGGAATAAGGCACTGAATAACTGGAACTCAGCTCCATTCCTTAATTTCACAGGGGATGATTGATTTGCTTTATCATCAAGTTCTTTGATCTTAGAGAGCCACCAAGCATGGGCTTACAGAGCTCCTACATTATGCTTGAAGATGTCAAATAATAGCTTCAATTGAATGAAGTAGCTCATTTGTGTTTTTGGTTATGTACAAAACTTCCCTGAATCTATGAGAGTAAAACGTTTGGATATCAGAATGGCTGCTTAAGAAGAGTGTTCTTTGGAAAGATTAGTTGTGAATGGAGTTGATGATTTAGGAATTTATTAGTCCAGCAATTTACCTGCTGTCTGAGTGTGCTTATGATTTATTTATTTAATATTTATAAATTAGGGTTCCTTTCAATTTGACATAGGGGTCTGTTTCACTTATTATTACATTGTCTTTGGCATGATGTTATAAGCTAAAATGTAAACGGGCATGACATTTTAGTTCCTGACATTTTATTTGCCAGGCACTTAACAACCTTGGAAGCGTCTATGTTAACTGTGGGAAATTAGACTTGGCAGCTGATTGCTACATAAATGCTCTTAAAATCAGGCACACTAGAGCGCATCAGGGCCTTGCTCGAGTCCATTTTCTTAGAAATGATAAGGCTTCTGCATACAAGGAAATGACCAAATTGATTGAGAAGGCCCGAAACAATGCATCTGCTTACGAGAAGAGGTCTGAGTACTGTGATCGTGAACTCACAAAAGCAGATCTTGAGATGGTCACAAAATTAGATCCACTTCGAGTGTACCCATACAGATATCGAGCTGCAGGTCAGACTATTTTCCTTCCATTTCTCTCTGCAGTACCAAATGAAATAGTTTTCACATAGAATTGAAGTTCTCGAGCCCACTAATTTTATCCGACTTGACCGAGTTGATTCTAAAAAGGACCAAATTAGTAATTACCATCAAGATGTTATCGTGATTATTATTTATGTTGCAGCTGTTGTTGTTTTGACTCTTTGAAATTTTTAGACAGAAACCTCAACTCAACTTGAGCGTTTTTCCCCAAACTACTTGGGGTTTGCTCCGTTTCTTAAATACCACTAAGTTTGGGCTACATCCTAAAAGATTTTCGAGTTGTTTTGTCAGTAATACACTCATCTTTTGAATTGAGAATTTTTGTTACATCACATGCTTCATATCTTATGAATAGTGCTCTTCCCCACCCTGCACACTGCTTTTATTCTTTAACAACTTGACGACGACTTTCGTCCTCTCTCTTTTTTCCTTCTTAACCGAAAGAGTACTTCATAATTCTTCAGTGGATCCTACTAAACTGTGGGAGGGGCACATGCATCGCATGGGATGATATCAATCTATGACAACAATTATCATTTATGGTTATGAATTGGAATTTTCTTTTCTATCAAAACTAACATTAAAGCTGCATTGCTTTTTGTGTTGGGTCAGTGTTGATGGACAGCCAAAAGGAGAAGGAAGCCATTGCAGAACTATCAAGGGCAATTGCATTCAAAGCAGACCTTCACCTTCTACACTTGAGGGCTGCTTTCCAGGAGCATATCGGTGATGTCTCGGCCGCCCTACGTGACTGTCGAGCTGCTCTCTCTGTTGACCCAAACCATCAAGAAATGTTGGAACTTCACCACCGTGTAAACAGCCATGAGCCCTGAATCTAGAAGACAAACTGCATGGCATGCGAGATAAATACGGGGTTGTTATGGTCATCATCGTGTACACTATTCATTTCCTCCCTCAATTTTTGTATTTCATGTTTTTTCCATTTTTGTAAAATTTAATTTAATTAATATGAAACTGTCGCATGTTTTTTCTCTGTTATCGCAAAAGGATGTTTTAAAACCTGTAAATATCATTCTCATAAAGAGGAGCAAGCCTAGAATTGATCCTGAATCTCATGCACCCAGTCATAATTATTAATTTTTGATCTTCTAAAAAACATCCATCCAACACATCTGTTTTCTTGAGCATTTCCATTTTTGGTTTTCAATCAACTTGATGATACAGCGATTTGTACTTGTTCTGATTACTACCATCATCTCATCCACCAATGGCGTATTATCAGTATCCTGTATGATGCAGTACAACAATGACGGTGCTCCCGCCATTTCTGCCTCTCCAGAATGCCCCGACTGGGTGTTCTCCTCTATTCGATCTCTTCAAAATCAAACTCTGAATTGCCACTTTTCTATCCTTCAAGGACGCAGAGACTCCATAGCTTGTAATCTTATTATCAAATTGCTATTACTTTCCCCTCTCATTGTTTCTAAGGGTTCGAACTTCATCATATTTTGGATTGATTTTGTTCCTAATCTCTGTTTATTTTACAAAAATTTATATATTTGTGTCAAATTATACCTTAATTTCAATTGAATTAAAAGAAAATAGAATAATTGTCCATGGTATTTGAGATTTTCCTGAAGCTAGGGATGCAAGCAAAAATGGGCTGGAGGAGGATAAAGTTAGCATTGTATCAGTTTTTGATGGCCATGGGGTGAGCTGGTGAAATGGCTTCAAAACTTTTGTTTGATTATTTTTACCTCAATGTTGTGTTCCAATCATACAAGAAAATGGCACAATATCACAATGAAGTATGTGAAGGAGCCATACAAAATTAAAAAATAAAAATAAAAATAGAAAAGGTATTTGAATATTGAATTAGACAAATGCATAATTTAAAACTAGTCTTGAAAATAATGTTATGAATAAAATTAGGAAACTCCAATTAATTAATAGAATTAACAAAGGAGATTTAGTTTTTTTGGCATTACAATATTTTTCTACCACATTATATGTTTTATATTTTATTTATTTTCAATCATTATTAAGTATAATAAGTTTTTTTTTTCTTCTCTAGTAATTAAAATTTTAATTTTTAAAGTTAAGTTATTTATTTATTTTGTAAATTTCATATTTTCCACAAAAATTAAAATAAAACATGTGAAAATTTCTCTTATTATTACTTGGGGTGTATTGAATCAAGAAAATTAATGATTTCTTTAGACTTTTTTAAATGAATAACTTTTATAGAGTTTTATCAATTTTTAATGATTTTTATAGAATTTATGATTTTATTAATGATTTTTATAAATTTTTATTTTACAAATATAAATATACTTATATAGATTTTAATTGATTTGTAATAGCTATTTTGATATTTGTAAAAAATCAAAAATTCTTATTTGGGTTTATATTAATAATAGATTGTTATTCCTAAATAGTGGCAGAGCTAGAATTAGAGTTCAGCATGGATTTAAAAAATTTCAAAGTTCATAAAATTTAAATACGATAAATTTTAAAATTACAAACATTCAAAATATTAAAAAATTATAATAATATTTATAATAACATTCTTTGAAATTTCATTACTTTATTAATTTTTCAATAACAATAATAATTTCAATAATATTATATTTCAAATTTATTTTTAAAATATATTCATTTTTTAAAAATACATTCTAAAAAAATAATTACTTACAAAAATATAAAATTGTATCACATATAAACTTGTTTATACATCAGATTGAATTTAAAAAAATTTAAAAAAAATTATTAGTTGAATTCTCAATTTTATTTATAAATTAAGATTTAACATATATTTATAAATTTAATTATAAATTAATGCTCAATTATTATATTAACTTTTTTATATAAAATTTATAAATGAGATAAATTTTTATTTATTTAATACCAATAATTAAATTTTAACCAATAAAATATAAAATTAATTTACTTATCAATTATATTATTAATTTTCAAAGTCAAAATATAAAATTAAACGTTTATATTTGAATGGATAATATCACATTATACTAATACATATTATAAAAATGAATGATAGATAAATTATTTTTTTATTATTTAATTTGATTTGATTTGATTGGATTTAATTATTTCTCCCGTTGGTATATAAAAAAATAAAAATTATTCAAAATCTTCAACAAAAGTGAAGAGAATTTTAGAGAGATTTTATTAGTATTAATACATAAAAAATTATTCAAAATTTTAAAAAGTTTATTTTGTTAAAAGTCAATAATTTTTTAAATATCGATATACTTTTAAAAATTTTATAAAAATTTTGATTAAATGCTTCTTAACTTTCACATATTTTTTTAAAAATATTTAAAATTTTTGATTAAATATCAACTTATTTTTATAAAAATTTTAAAATTTTGAATTAAATACACTTTTTAAATTTATAAAAAATGTTAAAAATCTAAATTAAATACACCTTTCTTGACTACAATATCAATAAAAAAAATGCAGAACATAGTAAGACTCAAAAGTTTTGAAGAATAATTAGGTATAGTTTGATACAGTTTATGAAAATAACTTTTTATATGAGAAAAAATTTTATTTCTAAAAGTGGTACTTTCAAAAGCAATTAGCTGTATGTTTATATTTCGTAAAATACAATATAAAAATTACTTATAAACTCATAAGAATATTTTTGTCCTTTAATTTTTTAAAATTAGTTACGCGTTTAATCTAAAATTCAGCTATTTTGAAAAACTTCAATTTCTAACTTATTCAAATAGTTGAATTTTAGTTATTTAGATAATTATTTTTATTAATTTTGATATTTACCAAATACTATAAACTGAGCTAAAATCAACTTCTCACCTAAAAAAATTATTTTTTCCTTTTCATAAACTGTGTCAAACGGGCACTTAAAAAACTAAATTTTCATTATTGAGGATTTTTCTTTTCAAAATTTTTGAATTAATTTAATTTATGATGTGAATTAATAATATTTTAATATATTAATATGTTAATTATAATATTTATATTATGATTTAAATAATAAATTATTATATTTATGATATGGATATTTATGATTTGACATATTTCACCATCAATGATCGGTTGCTCCTCTCTACCAACCAAGCAGCAAACTGAACTATTTTGCTAATTTCCTTTGCTATTTGTGATTGTGGCTCAATCTAATGATTTTTAATGAGATTTTCTGATTGCAAGTTGGGTCTATAATATAAATCACTATTTTCCACCAATCAAAACTCGTAAAAATTAGTGTAAAATATGATAAAATAAAAAAAAATATTATTAATTTATTATTTTCATTCTTTAGACATAAATGGGTCCCAAGCTATACTACCATCCTTCCCCTTGGAAGTTCCAGAAGTTTACTAAAAGGACCACTCTCACACCCTCCTCCCTCCATCTTCCCCAAATTTGCCAAATGATTAAAGGTCCTAAAATATTATATTATATAAAATATAATAAATTGCTCAAAATAATATTTTTCAAAATAATATTAATATATAATAAAAAAAAAATCCCACGCTGAAGAACTCTAGAACTTTCTATTTGAAATTTTATAATAAATCTTATTAGTAAAGAATATAATTTTGACCTAATTTAATGAGTATTAATTCAATTTAGTGAAATAAGTAAAATTTATGTCGCTTGTAAATATACATCCAATTCACTAAATAAGCAAAATCTACATTCTTATTATATATTTTATCTTATATATATATATATATATATATATATATATACATATATATATTATTTTTTCATATAATAATGAAATATTTAAATATACTGAATTTGAATAATCTAATGACAATGCTTAAATTAAAAATTTTATTTAAAAAAAATATTTTTTTTAATATTCAAATTAATATGTACTAATTATTATATTATATATATTATTTTAATGCATATAAAGTTATAAACACACATACATAAATATACACACACTTTAAATTATATTTTTTAAGTAAAATAAATATAAAGTTAACTTCTATTTTTTCATATAAAATGATTTAATACATTAATTTTTCTGATAAATGTGTCGTTATATTAATACACCTTCTATCTAATTTTATCGTTAGTCAACTCTAAAATAATAAAATGATTAAAATGTTATTGCCCTTTATTTTTAATTAATTACATTTTATTTTTGCTTTAAAAAATATTTTTAGGGTTAAAAAATTTATTTTCATATTTTTTTAATAAATTTAAAATAAAAAATATAATTTTTTTAAAAAAATATTTTTTATTTGTTATTTTTATTTTAAAAAAATAATTTAAGAAGAAATTAAATTATTTTTTCTTAAATTTTTTAATATAAATAAAAAATTCATTTTCATATTTTTGATAAATTTAAAAATAAAAAGTAAAAATATTTTTTATTTTTTATTTTCATTTTTTTTATTTTTTATTTTTAAAAAATAAAATAAAAAATATTTTTAAAAATATTTTTATTTATTTTTATTTTTAAATTTATCAAAAAATATGAAAACATATATTTTTAATCCCAAAAAATTTTTTAAACCAAAAATAAAATATAATTAATTAAAAATAGAAAGCAAGAGTATTTTTTATTTTCACTGTCCTTATTTAATTATTTTAGGATTGATTAATAGTAAAATTAAATTTAATAATCTAATAATATACCGTGACTTTTGTCATGAAAAATTAATATATTTTTTAAAAGTAAAAATTTAATGTATTAGATCAATTTATAATAAAAAAAACAGTAATTAATTCATAAATATATTATATAATTTTTATATGATTATATATTTTTTATTCTTAAAAAATTAAATGAATATATGTGATCAAACTCATTTGTTTCTAAATTCAGGTTGAGAGGTTGCTCTTTCAAAAATATAATAATTTTAGTTATATTAACTTTTTAAAGCCTAAAAAAATTTTATAAAATTTTTAAAAAATCATAATATTATAATATTTGTTATAACAAATTTAATAATATATTTTTTATATAAAATAAAAATAAAATAAATCTAAAAATATATATTAAAAATATAATAAATTTAGACCGTTAAATTTTAACATAAATATTATAATTTTATAATTTTTAAAAAATTTTATAAAAAATCTTTGAATTCTAAAAAATAAACATAAGAGAACTGTGTTTTTTGCGCAGAAGCCCTCAACCCCTAAATTCACAATGCTCTGGTATAAAATAAATAGAATATGAGTATATTGCCAAATGAAATGGTCCCTACTTATTAGCTCTATTTAATAGGTTTATCAACACTTGCCTTCACTTCCTTATTCGCGGTTTTTTAAGCCTACCAAGTTTCCTTCCACAAACAGAGAAAAAACAGAGCAACCAAAAAAAAAAATCTTGCAAAAAGAAAAGAAAAGAAATCTCTAATAATTTTCTTTCCTCTTCTTTCATCAAAATCTTCTGCTAAATAAATTATTTCAACTGTTTCTCTTCAAACTTCAGCTTTAAATATTATTTTCCTGCAAGTCTCCTCTCTTCTTCTTCTTCTCCAACTTTCTTTTCTTAATTCCTTTCCAATTTCATCTTCTTTCTGTTCAACCATTTTTTTTTTGCTAGTTTCCAATTTTCTTTACTCTATCTCTGTCTCTTAACTACCAGTGCTTTCAATTTTCAGTACTCTGTTTTTTTTTAACTATCAAATTCAAGAAACTAAAATATATAAAGAAAATCCGCTATTCTATTACTTCAATTGGAACGATGAATCCATATTTCAATGTCAAGGAAGAGTACCCAGGATCAATTTCACCACCGTTCGGCGATAAGGCACCAGCAATGATTGTTCCACCACAGCCAATGGAAGGACTGCAAGATGCAGGGCCACCACCATTCTTGACCAAGACTTTTGAGATTGTGGATGATCGAATTACCAATGACATAGTTTCTTGGAGTGCTGGAGGTACTAGCTTTGTTGTTTGGGATCCTCATTCCTTCTCCACTGACATCCTTCCCAGATACTTTAAACACAATAATTTCTCCAGTTTTGTCAGGCAGCTTAACACTTATGTAAGTGCGCTGTTCTTCAATTCTTGGATTCTTCTTCTTCTTCTCTTGAATTTCACTCTGTTTTTGGAATAAACAGATATTGGAAAATGGAAAATACTCTATTTCTAAGATTTTTTAAAATGAAATGAAAACAAGTTTTCTTTTTAATATTTGTCCTTTGAAAAAAATAGCTTTTTTGTTTCTAGCGAGGGAACAATTTGCTTAATTTGGCTTGTCAAAATAATTGTTGGGCTCTGTTCTATTTAATTAAATATTAATGCGTAAGCAACAGTGACAATTGTCCTATTCATAGGAGATATTACTGAGAAGATTGTTGTGAGAGGTTCTGGAATGTTCATCCAAGTGCTACTTTGATGGAATTCTCTTTTTTTATCCCTGTTTAGAATGTTCATTAGAGCCATCTATAATTATTATTATTATTGTTCTACACTATAAAATTGGCTCTTATCTGGATATATGACCATGTGGGTCCTTTCTGTATTTTGGATTTTGGTTCTGAAATAAAATATTCATTGCTTGAATGTGATGTGTTTTTTTTTTCTCCGTTTTCAGATCCAATTTTATAAAATTAATTGTGTTTGTGGAACTTGATGATTGATTCAGAATGTGTGGAATTTGAATTCCACAGGGATTTAAAAAGATATATCCAGATAGATGGGAATTTGCCAATGAAGGGTTTTTAAGGGGCCAGAAGCATCTGTTAAGAAACATAAAGAGAAGAAAGGCAACTTTTCAGTCTCCTCAACCTCAACAACAGCAAGCTTTGGGTGCTTGTGTTGAAGTTGGCAGATTTGGATTAGAGAGAGAAATCGATCGACTAAAGCGGGACAAGCAAGTTCTAATGATGGAATTAGTGAAGCTCAGAAATCATCAACAGAGCACTAAAACCTATGTTCAAGCCATGGAACAAAGGCTGCAGAGTACAGAAATAAAACAGCAACAAATGATGCAATTCTTATCTAGAGCAGTCCAAAATCCTGCTTTTTTACAACAATTAGTACGGCAGAAGGATAAAAGAAAAGAACTTGAAGAAGCAATTACCAAAAAGAGAAGGCGGCCTATTGATCAAGGTTCTACTAGTGAGGAATCAAGCCATGGTGGTCAAATTAGAAACCCCATTAAAACTGAACCTCTAGAGATTGGAGATTATGCGTCCGGAGTTTCAGAACTGGAAGCACTTGCCTTGGAAATGCGAGGATATGGTAGGCCAAAGACAGGGCAAAAAGATGGAGAAGAGGAGGCAGAGCCACCAGAAAGTGGAGATAAAGAACTTGATTCTGAATTTTGGGACGAATTGTTAAGTGAAAGTAATGATGTGGGCGAAGATGAAGATGTCAATGTATTAGCTGAGCGATTAGGCTATTTGGGTTCAAGTCCTAAGTAAAAGAAATTAAACCCATTTTGTACTAGTCTACTCCTCGTCATCATCATCATCTTCAGCAATCATCTGTTTTTTGTTTTCTCTGGTAGAAGAATTTTACATTCCACGGTCATTTTGCTAGTTAACACTCTTATTTTTGTATAATTAAGTCTCTTCAAGTGTCCATCAGACCATAATTTTCTCCTCGACTTCTTGTTATATTGGCAGGATAAGGGAATAAGAAGTGTACCTGTGGAAAATGTCTTTTGTTTCTAGTGTCTCTAACCCATAGTATTTTATTGAATCTTTTGTCCCTTTTTCCCTTCTGCAAATTAATCTCTCTCTAATCTTGATTAGGTTGAAGCAGTGCTTGGACAGAATCTGGTTATCTTTAGCATATGATTTGTCTTGAGGTTCTTTTACCTTAATTAAATTTTTCTACTTTTAATTCATTGGTTAATTACTACCTCCTGCTGTAATATATTTCTCGCTTTAAATGAATGTAGATTGTCCAGATGCTGTTTTGAAATGGACAATAAGATGTTGCTGCAAAGTTTCAAGAACCACATGATTTTGGAATCATCAAATACCATTTCTTTTTTTTTCTTTTAAATTAATTCTCAACCCATTTCAGGAACTGAGCTCTGCAAAAAAAAAAATTTCGGTGATCGGTTTGTTGACGTTGCATCTTTACCATTTAGATATTTTCTTGAAATGTTATTATCAGTCATTTTCTCCACGTCCATGGGTGTCCTTCTCACTGGTAATGTATTACAGGTTCTTTTAAGCTTAACCAACAAATGTGTGTGAAGTGTTATGTATGTTGGTGTCCTTTTATATTGTTACAGACTTACAGTAATAGTGGTAGTACCAAAAAGCATATTGGAAGATGCCTCTTGTCCAGCAAAGCTCCATATGATTATGTTGTTTCCTTCTTCACATGTATCTGCAATTATGATTTGATGTAGACTATATTTTAATAGGTATTATTATGTAGTTTTCAAGAATTCGTGGTTGTATGATTTGCATTTGTTATTTCAGATTTGATCTGTCATAACACCTTAGTGCATGGATTGAAATAAAAAGTTCTGATATCACATGAAATCCTCTGCAACTGAGCTGATTTATAATATTAGATTTGTATAGTCTAATCTTTTAATTAATAATCTAAAATAATAATAAAGCAATATCTTTTTACTACAAATAATCGTGAAAGATTAGGATTTTAACGTAATTAAAAATTTAAGATAAAATTATAAATTCACAAATGGGTTTAAGGTATTATTATTATTATTATTATACCTATTAAGTAATTATGTGATCATTTTTCTGCTTAATTTGTATTATAAAGAAAATTACTGGGTTGTATATAATGGATCTATGTTAAGATGTATTATAGTGTTATGTACCCAGTAGAAACTTAAATTAATCATCTAAATTGAAAATTATATTATTATTAAATTATGTGCAGATCAAAGAACAAAATGTTTGTCCAATGTATTTCTTAAACTTGAAAAATAGGACTCTAAATTGAAAATTATATTATTATTAAATTGTGTGCATAACGAAGAATAAAATGTTTCTCCAATATCTCTTAAACTTTGTGTTTTTTAGCATGGAAAAACTAGAGATTCCCAATTGAATTTATCATCTAATTGAAAATTACTTATTAGGAATAATGATATAAATCTCTTATCCAAGCCTAAAAATTCATAATATTAAGGAACTTTGACTCGAGAATGATGAACAAGATTCAATTAGCGAGAAAAAATTTTCAAGAACTTCAAACTCAAAACGAGGAGTAAGTTTCATCACCAGTTCAATTTGAACATAAAGAAACTCGTTCAAAACTAACCTTCTTCGACTTCTGAAATTAGCAAGCCAAGACTCTCTTGATAAAGAATTATTATTCTATGCCTTTTAAAATGATGGATTTGACCTGCAATGAATTTTAGGAAGCACGGTCTTTATATATAAATAAGTTTCTTCATCATTATTAACATCATTACTAACGGAGAAAAAACTATTAAAAGCATTCAAATTATACTCTAATTATATTGTCAGAATTATATATGTACCTAATCTAAAATCATACAACAGGTAAAATCAGTTCTAATCAAATCGATTTCTTTAGTGAGCACCATATGTTTTCACCAACTTAATCAACAACATATTAATCAAATATAAATAGGAGAAATACCCTGTATTTATGACTATCTTCCAATTAGACTATTTACTTACTCAAACTCACAAATTTATTTAATATCTTCATAAATCATCTTTGATTTAGTGATCGTTTGATAAAACTTTTTGAAATAATTTTTAGCTTTTTAGTTTTCAAAAACTGCATCAAATCGTTTGATTATTATTATTATTTTTTTATAACTGTTAGCTATTAGAAAATGAAATAGTTGTTATTTGGAATTTTTTTTAAAATATTTTAAATTGAAATTTTAAAAAAAATACTTATTTAAGTAAAAAAATTAAATTATTCTATAAAAATAATATTTAAATAAAAAGGTAAATATTAATATTTATTTTTAATAGTTATTAAACATATCAACAACTAACAACTAATAATAATTTTACCTAACACTTATAATAATTATCTATTAGATAACCGCTATCAGGATGAACGTAGAAAATAAAGAAAAGAGGCACAACTATATTGTTTGAAAAATAATCATGTCAGAATTTATTAGTTTTTCTTTTTATTTACTAAGTGGTGGTCTGAATATTAAATTTCACCAATAACATCTCAACCCACTGAATGAAATTTGTAAACTAATTATAGTATTTAACAGATTAAGCATAATTCCATTGAACTATCTAACTAAATTACAAATTAATTATAGGCAAATCTATCAGTCTATAACAAATTGAATGTAAGGCTTTAATTTTGTATAAATAAAAAAATTCTCCTTTTAATTAGAATTTTATTATTATTTTAATAAAATTTAAAACTTAGAATTAAATTATTAGATTATTATCAATCTAATAATTTAATAAAATCATGAATTCAAATTATAATAGTCATTTTATATAAAATTATTATCGCTAAAAAATAATTGAAATTTGATTTTAATTGGGATGAATAATTTAAGTATAAATGAGGCATATTTTAATTTTTTATAAGATTTTAAAAATAAAATAGATGGAATAACTGATTATACCGATGAAATAAAAAATATAAGAATTTATTAGTGAGTTTTTTAAAAATTTAGAGATGAAAGGTATAATTAATTCAAATTTTAAGAATTAAATTATAATTTATCCTAAAATTTTGAAAAAAAAAAATCAAAATTCAATAATTAAAAGAAATTTTAGATATTGAATAGCTTTGCCAAGTCCTGACTTCACTCATTTGATGCTTATTTCTTTTTATCTTAGAGATTCAAGATCACCATTTTAATTCAGGCCCAACTGAAAAATCTGATTGGGATCAATTAGATCATCAATTATATTATTATTAAATTATGCTTGTATCTGTTAAATTAATAAATGGCCAAACACAGTATCGGCAAATGCTCTGCAACTCGCGAGAACCACCACCGCCCGAGTAAAGCGACTGAACCTAAATAATCAGTCGCTTGCACTTTAAAATTTTAGAACTCCAGTAGTTTTCAAGTAAAAAAGGTATATTTCATTGGAACTGACCAAAAGACTATTGAATTCAACGACATCGTTTTAGAAAGAGCGTCATCCTCTCTCTCATTACAACCTGTTCGGTCGCGCCTCTTATGGCATAGAAATGGCGGAAGCTAATCAGCAAAGCTTTCGCGATTCAAGTGATGGTGAGTCTTGAGGAATAAAATTAACCCCTAATAAAATAAGTACCATGGAATCTCGGAATCCCTCAGCTTCCTTTATAAATAGGAAGTTCAAGTAACTAAAGTAGGATCTCATTTTTTCTCCAAGAAAAACCTCTCTCTCATTTTTTTCCATATAACCATACTAATCTAGGCATCGGAGTTCCTGCCGGAATAGCTCCAGTAAGTCTCTGTTATTACATGTCTCAAATCTATCCCGTAATGAGATTCAACCTCCATTTCAGGTATTTGATGAATTATTTTCTCATCAATGAGTAATGCTACTATTCTTAAACTTTGCTTAATCTGAATTAAATCAATACTTTGATTTTCTACTTTCCTTTCGATGGCCGGCTTTGATTAATTCCAGGACTGGAAACGTAAAGACGAGTCGAAATCTCCATGCCTTTGGCTTTTTTGCATGGATGATTTGTATGAACTGTGGTTTGGATTTTCAGTTGGGTTTTGTCAAGTCATTACTGTTGAATAGGGTAATGCTGAGTGTAATTAAATACTTTGTGTATTCTCCCATTAGTAACAGAGAATTGCCTTATTAAGTTATGTAATTCATAGTTTGATATTTCAAGATTGTTTGATAAGTCACTGAAATAGTATTTCTTTGTGATATTTGTGCCAGTCGTGGTTGTGGTGGAAAATATTCACCCAAAAAAAAAACGTATTCTACGAACTGCGATAGAGGATGTTGATGTCTGATGAAAAAGAATGAGGTAAATGCAGAAGAATGCCTTCTGGAAAGCAGAAATCCTCCCACCAAAGGATGGTTTGCGGCGGAATGGTAAAATATGCTTTTCTGCTACCTTGTAGTGGTAGTGGATGCTTCTATTTTGAAGTGATAAGAATTGACTGTTTTTCTTTGCTTGGGCCTAAGATTAATGGGCTGTCAATTTTTTGATATATGGTTGGAGCATCTTGTGATAACATAGATAGTGAATGAAAAAGCACTCAACCTTGAAGTTTTAAGATCCAGTAGTTCTAATCTTATCAGTATCATAGGTCTTGAGATAGGTTGATCTGTTGTATTCGATGTTTATCTTGAGCTTATCACAACATTCAGTAGCTGAAATTATGGTGGGTACAGTATAGTGGATTCTTGCTAAATCTTATAAAATAAGATGTGAATATCTCCAAAAGAGGACAATCAAAGAAGAAGGAAAAATCAGTTCTTATCTTCATATCTTTTTATTTGCTAATTCATGTTTTAGGCTTAAGTAGTGGCAATGATAAAATGGAATGTGACTTATTGTAAGTTCAAATTTCAGCGTACAGTCAGTGGTGGAGCAAAGATGTTTGTTGAATCACTTGATAGAAACCAACAGCTTATCTATTCATATACATGGTTGGCCACATTAGTTCTCATTGAAACAACATATTTCACTACAATATTCTGAATTATAATGCCTATTAATTTACTTGAATTAATAAGCCCCTTACAGTTAGTAGTTTCTTTAGAGTAATCTCATGATACAAGTTATTTACTGGCAAAATTTAAGTAACAATACATATGATCCATAAAAACTTGTGAATTTTGTTTAAGCAAGGTTGAGTGCCTGTAAAATATGACTCAAGTAAAATTAGTAGTAGAACAAGAATAAAATTCAGTGGAATGAGATACCCCTAGAACTGACTATTTATTATTTACAACTAATCTTCCATGAAGAATATGGAGCAAAGAGGTTTATTTCTGACGTGGATATGCTACTAACTAGAAGAGTTGACAAACTAAACTGGCAATTAATGCCAGTTGGCAGGCCCAGTACATGTAATAAGCTGTCTTGTTTGATGTCTTCTGAACCCAGGTTAATATTGGTTGATTTTCATATTTTCTCACTCAGGTGTTCTTCACAATTTTATGTGTGTCTCTTTGCAATCTCCTGTAAATGTTGTTTTATTTTAGGATTTCCTTTTGATCTTTAATGTTGTCCTTATTGGTTTATATGAAACAAGGTTTTAAAGATGCATGGAGAAATTGAAATTTGTTATGCCTCCATGTTACAGGAAACAAACAATAAATGAGTCCCTAGTTTTGTGATAAAGCCAGATATAGACCTCCACTACTGATCACCATAATCAGGTTGTATGAATATTAGACTAGCCAAAAGTATTAGTTAGTGAGTTCTGTAATTATCTTCCATACCCTTTTAATTTGTATTTAATAGATTCATCACTACCATTTTAAGTGTGCCATTTACCAAATAAATGATGGTTGAATGATATCAATTTTTTTTTTTCTTTTTTTTGAAGATGTTGAGATCCCTTGTCAAAATGCAGCAAATCCTTTGTTGAAGGACTCGTCAAAAGATGTTTGCAGTAAAAGGTAACTTCTTTCTTTACTGGAAACATGGATCTCGTGTCATAAAATGACAAAAAGCTCTTTTTCCTTCAAAAGGGGGCATAAACTATTTGTAAAAAACTAGGGGAATATATTGGCTGTCAATTTGATATTGAGTAGGGGTAGAGTCTTGTGAGTTGTGATAAGATAGTGAATGAAATCATTGATCATTTACAGGGATTTGTTTTACATGATGATGGGCTACATAATGATTAAATGATTTTGATCTTATCAATAAGACAGCTCTGGTTGATTGCATTATATCTGTTGTGCATGTCAAACCCACTAAACTTAATGGTAAAGAAATAGTCTGGTTCCTTTTAGTAAAGTAATGCGAAGAGACAACAAAAAATAAGCAATTGAGGCCAGTCGGAAGTTCTAGCATGTGTTAATTGCTTCCTATAAACTCTTAATGCCTATAAACTATGTAAATATGATTTCACTTTTATCGCAATTGTCTAATTTTGTTATTAGTTTCTCTCTGTATGTGTCTCTCTTTCTCCATAACTGACGTGTGTAGGTATCTTTTTGATGGGAATGTTAAGTCTGGATGTTGCAACTTCATTGGTGCAAGTTTAAGTATTGAGTGCAAGAGCTGACTTGTCTCTAAATTCTTCCCAAATTTCTTCAAAATAGGTTGCCATTAAATTATTCTCCTATGTCAATGTTAGAGTTGGATTATCTCCAAGTTATTCTTTCTTGGACGCTGTTTTGATGACACCAAAGCTGGGTATATATATAGAGAGAGAGACCTATTATAAATTTTTGTTTATCATCTCCCTTCTGAATTCTTTTTAATAGGCGTTCACAAAAGATTATTTTCACTTCCTCTTTTTTGTCAGTGTCCGAGTGAGCATTGTATTGTGTTGGTGTGCAAAAAGAAAGCCAGAAAAAAAAATAAAAAAACCTTGTTTGGTGAAAGTTCTCATTAGTAGAATGTGTGGGACTGGGGAGTTTAAGATAGATTGCGCAGGCAAATGATAATAGTATACTCCTCATGGCAACAACAATTTGGTTATATGTCAACTGTAGTACAAATTTTTGTCACTTTTAGAGGATTTCTCAGAAAGCGTTGACAGAAAATAAATGGTCAACTTTTGTTCTCACGGGTTTAGTAATGAATGCAGAAATATCCAAAGTTGCAACGGTGAGAATCTAAATTTTCAGTTATTATTATTGTTATTTTTTTTTTCCACTTAGCATCACGATATTTATATGATAAATAGTGCTGACAAGTGACAACTTCTTGTGCCTTCTTAGTGGGCTAATGCCTATCTTAAAGCCTAGTTAGATAATTTAAAACTTAAAAAGTCAATCCTTGTCCCCAAATTGGCAGATTTTAGTTTTGTCTTCGTTATGTTGGACATGCAAAATTTTGAGGTTTTCACCTGTGTACCTTGGACGTAGACCTGTTAGTGGGATGAGCCTGAGCTTGGGAAACATCAGATTTTACAAAACCTTGGTCCACGATGCACCTACAATTTTTTTCTTAAATTGAGGTTTGCGACTTGGCCTGCGAGCATGTCGACTTGGACCTGATATGAGCAGATGTCTGAAAGGAAGATGATTCAAGTTCAACATCCATTCGGCTTAAATATGAGAGAATAAATTGTACGAAGCAGCCTTCCACTTTACACTTATCTGCTCCATTCTTATTGATCTTTTAACTTGGATTATCAATGGAGAGATGGAAGTAGGTAGAATATACAGAGGTGTTGAATCTACTTAAAATAGACCCTTTTTAAACTTAAAAAAAAATAAAAAATTTAAATTATTCATGATAGTTTTTTTTTTAAAAGGTATTTTCAAAATAGAATTTCTATTAAAACACCTCGTAATCTTGAGTTGGTCTCTGTTTACAGTTGGAAATGTTAATTCCAGAGTCTTTTGTTCTGTAGAACATGATGATTTAAATTGAAGTCGCTTGTTTGTTTATCATGAAATATCCGTATATTCAAGGTATTTATCATGAAATATCCGTATATTCAAGTTGTTAGGCTTAGAAAGGTGGAAGCATATGCCTCTGTACAGAGTGATATTGCAGTTTCACGTGCCAAGGTAACAACTTGGAAGGATGAATTTCTTGTTGTCTTGTTTGTGTTTCTGTTTAATGGGAAACAAGTTCAACTTTACACCTCTCCCTTTCTCTGTCCCACCCATCCCCCCCTTTCCTTTTGTGCATGTCCATAAATTTCTCCATGGTTAGGCGGTCTTCCATTCTCTAAGCTTTTACTCCATAATGTACCAGTCAAGTTACGACTCTTTCATGTGCATATGGTGAAATTAGCTTAGAAGAGTCAAAGTGTCTCACATTTTTCATACCTTGGTGGGGAATTTGAAATATTTAATTATTAAAGATTAATTTGAATGAGCCATTAAAGACAATGTCTAGAGTATTATTTCAAAATCTAACTGGTAATCATTTGAAATTATAATTGAAACGATGAAAGTTGAAATCTTGTTAACATTTTGATCCTTCAATCTCTTATCAAGAGCCATTAACATGTTAATCGCTAGCAGTTAACAACCAAATGTATACAAAATGATTAAATTATGAAAAATATGACTATAGAAGTAAATAAATAAAGAAATTGATGCTGTGTGCAACGCTAGTATAATTTATCGCTAGTGACAGGTATCCTTCCAGATGCTTAAAAATCTCAAAGAAACACCATTGCCTTAAAGCAATTAATTCGCCCAAGCAGTATTTTTCTTTACTGTACTTATAGATAGCAAAATCAATCTCGGAGATCCTATTCGATTGACATTAAATTAGACTTGATTTGATTTGATTTTAATAGTCAATAATTTGAAATTTAAATTATCCGACTTGAAAATAACTCGTACTCAAAAATTAATCGATGTGACAAAAATATAAATCTGTGAATGAATCGATCCGAGAAAATATCAAACCCGCTTATTAAATCACCCTAAGTGGTTGAAAATTCGATAATGATCCAATCCGAGAATGACCTGAACCCAATATTGAATCAACTAGAAATGATCTAAACCTAGATGTCATCCGACCAAAAAGCAAACTAACTCGAATGCCATCCAAATTCGAAATAACCGAAATATGAAATGATCCAAATTAAAAATCATATGATATGAAACCACCCGATTCTTAAAAAATTTAAAATTTACATATAATTATAAATAAGAAAAAAATCTAAATTATAAAATTATTTACTTTATTTTCTCAAAAAAGTTTAATATAAATTTTTGTGGTAGATATATACATATAGTTTTATATATGCATTATCACGTTATATTCTCAATTTTTTCCTAACAATAATTTATGTATGTATATGATTGGGCAAAGTTAATTTAATATAATGTAATAACATTTAAAACTTCGCTCCATTGCTTTTGGTTATTGGAAGAAATATATATATATATATATTTTCATTATAGATAAAAATATGAATTGAAACATAATAACTAATAATGTGTTGAATTTTTAAATTAGATTTTTCATAAAAGTACATTATGCAATGCATATACAAACTATATACCAATTGGTGTTATTTTAAATTGGTGGATAAATATGACTATTGAAAATTGAAATCAATTTTTACATAGGTTAATAGATATTAAATTGATGGTCTAATTAATTTTCATAATTGATAATTGAATATTACATATGAAATTCAAATTTCATATTTTATCATAACTGATAAAGGGATTGGTGGTTTATTATAATAAACTCACCCGAAACCTGAATCGATAAACTTGATAATTGAGATGATCCAATCTGATGATAACTCGAAACTCTATAGTGATCCAAGTAGTTGACGACTTGACCGTTGACAATCCAATTCGATGACAATCGAAACTCGATTATTATTTGGCCTTTTGACTATTAAATTTGTTGACAACTCAATATGATAAGAACCCAAACTTAATGATAATTTGACCTCATATATTAACTCAACCCATTGATTATCCGACTCAAAAAATAACCCAAATCAATAATGATCTGAATTAATTGATGACCCAATCTGATTATAACATTACCCAATAATGACTCAAACCCAAAATTATTCTAATCTAATTTTAATTTGAACTCGAAATAGAAATCGATCCAACCCGCACATTTGCCATCTATAACTGTACTCACATTTTGGCCATGCATTTCGAAACACATATCAATTGTGATTTGTGAATTTAGTAATTAACCTAAAGAAAAATACCGTAAAACCTTTATGAATTATATCTTTGGACTTTTATCAAAAATTATATTAATTAATTGATAAATTAATAATTTAAAAAAATATTTACAATTTAAAAAAATATATATATTCAATCAATTAAAAATTTATTATATTTTATTAATTTTATAATCAATTCAATATTTACAATTTAAAAATATATATTCAAACAAAAAAAGATACGTAATAAATTAAATATGAATTAAATTAAAAAGATAAAAAAATATGAGTATAATTATTTAGATTTAAGATAATTTTTAAAACATGAATGAAATTATATAATTTTATAAAATTTTTTAAACAAATATTATCTTATTAATTTATCAAAATTATTAATTTAGCCTATTAAATTAAATTAGAATCATAAAAAAAATTATTATATAAAAAAAAATTATTAATTTATTAAATATTAATTTATAAAAATTTTACAATAATATTTTAGGTGGATAATTGAGAAAGATTGCGGAGACAAATGAATAAGTGATAGATTATGGGGGTGGTAATGCACGCGCTAAGTAAGGCGTGTGGAATTGTAGAAATAGAAGCCATCCTCGCATGGGGCTAGGGCCGGTAATATTAAAATGCGGTAACTTGATACGAAGATATCACAAAATTAGCAAATTTAAGTTATGAGTTATTAAGTTGTTATTGATTTAGTGTAAATTCGATTATGAGATAAAAATTGTATCGTGTGTTGATTTATTAATTTAAAAATGATATGATGTTAATATATTTAATTAAATATTTTTATGATTTATAAAAATTTATATAAAAATATTACTTTTAATATTTTTTATAAATTTATATTTAATTATATTTTATGTAATAATATAAATAAATAAAAAATAATTTAATAAATTTAATAATTTTTAAATATTAGAATAAAAAATAATTAATTTAAAATTTTAAACATATCATTAACACTATGTTATGTTACTCATTAATTAAATGAATTATATTTATATTTAAATTTTTTATACGACAAATTAATTATATTATGTTGGTATTGATTTTTATTATATTATAAATATATGTCAAAATAATTTAAATAAAATTTATTTATATGAATTGTCATATTAATTAAATAGATTGTATTGGTATTTAATTTTTTTTATATAATAATTTAATTATATTATATTTATTTTTATTTTTATTATATCATAATTATATCAACAGGATTGGAATATGATTTACTCATACGCAATTGTGACTCTACATGGGACTATGAAAATCTAACTTGGAAGCATGTGAGTCTGACACGTGTATCGAGGTCGAGGTTGGATCCAAGTAAGCACTCGTGACCGCATCAATAAGCAAGATATTGTATATAGAGAGATCTTGAGTAAGCAAGGTACGTATGCATCTCAATAATTTAATTAATTAAATACCCTAATTAGATATTGCCTTCTTCTATATTTGAACCATGAATAGGTGACTAGGATTTTAGGTCTGACGTAATCTAATTTTAATAAATTTAAAAAAATTAATTGTAGTGGAAAAAATAACTAAATAATGAATATAAAAAAATTAATAAATCTCTAACTATTTTTAGCATATAATATGTAACTTCCAATTGCTTATTATTCATCAAATTCAGTGTTTCATTCTTGAAATTTTGACTTTGAGCTTATTCATATGCAATGTGTATAAACAGAAGGGTATTGGTATTTTAGGAAATTTCAACTTTTGTTTCCAATACTATAGAAGGACAAGGATCAAAATGATAATAAAGAAAAGCAAAGGAGGACATTACAGAAACATGAGAGAAAATTGGGTGCAAAAACTGTAAATATGTGTTTTGTTGTGGGCTTAGAAGGTAAAAGACTAAAAACTGCATGAGAGAATCTTGGAATAGAGCAACCCGTGAAGTAAACAATGGCCCACAAAACTCCTATTTTTCCCTCTGAGTTCGACTCATCATCATCAATATGCTTCTCCAATTCTCTCTCCATGCACATCTTACCTATACTATTAAATTTTTTTATTAATTTAATGATATAACTATCAATTTTTCTAAAAAATATCTTTTTTTTTATATATATATTGATAAGGTATGAATTAATCACAGGTCTATTATTCAGAATAATATATATTTATCGTTAAATTATATTTTAGTACGCATATGTATATTATTTTAAAAAAAAAATCATGATACATTTTATTTTTTTTTAATTATTTTTATTATTTATTTATTTATGATATTTAAATTTTATATTATAAAAAGTAATAAAATATAATATTTTTTCAATTAATAACTATACAAATATCATTTGAAAATTTTATTCAATCATGATAATGATAATGATATTAATTAATTAACACCAATACTATATCAAATATTAATTAATAAATTTGTGAGTTTCTAGTTGAAAAGAAAAAAAAAAAAGAGAGAGAGAGAGAGAAAAAGAAAGAAAGTTGATGATAATTTTAGCCATATAGTAGTATATATTATATTAGTGTATGCATTGCATCACCTTAGAACTAGATATAGCTTATTGGCCTTTTTCTTTTTTTTCTTTTCGGGAGTTAAAAAAGTTGAATCAAAGAAGCATAATTAAATCTCATCATCTTATCCCAAAAGAAAAGCAACATGAATCTCACCCCCTAGAAAGCTAAATTGATTCAAAAGATAACACATTGGATCCCTAAGTATCTGTAAGAGCATAACACTAAGATATCATCACAATTATATATATATTATTATTTTTCTCTAAGCTCTGAATATGAAATTAAAGAATAGATGGGTCCTGTTTTTGCATGGTTTGTGTCTTTGAGCCGCCATGTTTAGGCCACGCATGCCCTCTATAAAGAAAGAGGATTTTTTTTCTCTCATGTTTTACTCCCAAAATGACTTTTATAGCCATAGTAATTAGTTAATATACACTATGATTAGTCTAAAGAAGGAGGACGAAAATGTCAATATATTATATATTTCTTCATGGCTTTAGATTTGGGTTTGGAATAAATAAAAGTTAAAAAAAAAAGGAAGAAGAAAAGAAGAGACCTTCCAAATTCTCTCCCATGGTGGGGTTTGCTTGAGCAATTTCAGCATACACTAGGGTGTGTGAGAGAGAATAATTACAAAAGAAAGAGAGACAGAAAGGAAAGAAAAAAAATCCTCAACAAAATAATGGAAAACTAGAAATGTATTTAGATTCCACACACACACATACACACCAATAATAATAGAATAATAGAACATTAATTAATGCTAAAGATAATCAAAAGAGGAAATAAACTTTATAGTTATCAAATAATTATGAGTTTAGAAGAGAATTTTTGATAAAGATGTAATAATAATCTTAATAAAATTAAAACTGATTAAATATATATATATATATATATATATATATATATATATATAGCATTATGAGTTAATTTTCATATAGTTTATTAATTTTTAATTAATTTGATATTAAAAAAGTGATCTTTCATATTCATTTTAAAAATTTTACATGTATGAGAAAAATATTTCATTCAGAATTGCATCTTAATTAATAAAATAAGTAATTAATAATTTAATTATACACTGTTGATTAATAAAAAGACATATAGTTAAGATGATACAAAATATAAGTATATATAATAAATATTTGGTTTAATTAATGTATAATTAAGTAGAGAAAGCCAATCAATAGATCAATCATGTTAGGTGTGGGGTAACTATAGAAAAGGTTTATGAGATTATTTGAGAAGGCCTATGATCTATTCTCTAGTTCTTTGCCATTCTCAAACCTTTTTTAAGTTTCTCACTTCTTCTTCTTCTTCTTTCTTCTAAGCCTTGTTGTAAGCAATAATATCCCTCCTTTTAACAGTATCATTCCATTCAAATCAAGGTCCTTTTTAGGGTTTGAGTGTTTTATAACAGGAACAAAGGAAAAGACAGAAAGTGCCGACGTCAGTCACCAAAAGAAAAGAAAACATTTATTAGAAAAATAATAAAGAGAGAGTTGAAAAAATTTTAATTTTATATATATATATATTCGTCTATGAATCAAGTAGGAGGGATACCCTTTAGTACCTTCATTTTTGGGTTTGCTATAGCTTTTTCTCTTTTTTATTTTTCATTTATTTATTTAATTATTTTCACTAATTTGCCACCCCCTTCTTTGGTCTGCCACTATAATCATCACCCTCCTGTACTACAAAACCCAGCTACTGATATATAATTTCTCTCTTTCATTTTTCTTCTTCTTATTCTGATTCTTATGTAGGGATATATATAGAGAGAAAGAAAAGGGTTTAGAGTTAAAATTAAAATAAAATAGAAAACATGTTATTATCTGTTATTTCAAATTTCTATGTTTAATAATTGCATGGTGAGGTCTTAGATATGGTTTTAGCAAGAAAAAGAGAGTTTGGAAAGAGATATATCTGAATTGGGTTTGCAGAGTTGTTCAGAGAAGTTATCCATGGCTAGCTAAAGATAGCGACTTGGAGAATAACCCATCATCATCATCATCTCTTCACGATATTTTTTTTTCTTCTCTTTGCTTTTGCTAACCAGTGAATGATGCCTTTCTGTCTCCGTAAATTCACTGCTACCCTCTCTTCTTTTACAAAATTTTTGTTTATAGTTTAGTTGTGTCCAAAGCTCGGATTCTCTCTATTTAACTTTCTCTTTCTTTCTCGTTGTTTCTTCAACGGAATATATCAATCAAACAAAATCCAAAACAAAGAAAAAAATAGTCTTTCTTCCGCTCTTGTTGTTTATTCAAGAAAATATATCTATCGAACAAAATCCAAAACAAGGAAAGAAACCATTCTTGTCTTTTACTTTCTTGGATTTGTTCACAATATCATGTTCCCTATACCTATGTGCAATTCAACTTCTTTGTCTGAAGAAACTAGTGTTTCTTCTGGTAATAGACAGCTTATTCAAGATTTTTCTGTCTTAAATCCTCAAACTCACCACCGCCGCCAACAACAACAACAACAACTACAACACAACAAGATCAAGAAGAAGAGAAGTCTACCAGGAAACCCAGGTAATTAATAATTAATAATTAACTTTAATTAATTTTTTGTTTTCTTGATTTGATTCCAATTAAATTCTTTTTTCTTTTGTTTTTTGATGGTGTTAATTAAAGACCCAGATGCTGAAGTGATAGCATTATCTCCAAAAACCTTACTAGCTACAAATAGATTTGTGTGTGAGATCTGTAACAAAGGGTTTCAAAGAGATCAAAATCTTCAACTTCACAGAAGAGGACATAATC
>CANXYC011235320.1:0-18945 GCA_948193065.1 Aleurites moluccanus | reverse complement strand
TAAAATATTTATTTAAAGGTTGATATTCACCACCTAAATCAAATTGAAAGGCTTTAATTTTGGCATTGACTTTGCATTCAACAAAGGATTCAAACTTTTTATAAGCTAAACAAGACTTCACTTTTATTCTTTAAGAACTATATCTAGGTAAAATGATTAAAGTCATCAATGAAAAGAAGACAATAATGATGTCCTAAGCTTGATAACAAAGGAACAGGCCCCCATACATCTGAATGAATTAAAGCAAAACATACCTTAGTCAAATGCTCAATAGAATGTAAAGGAAATCAATGCATTTTTTCTAAAACACAAGAAGAACAAAATGATGATGACACACTTGAACTACAAGGTAAATTATTTTCTCTAATCATACTATTGACAATGCGATTTTTGGGATGCGCAAGTCTAAAATGTCAATCTTCCTTTGTTAAATATTCACTCAATAAAACTTGCTTCAACTTAGAAGGAATTGGCAGCATATATAATCCACCCTTAGTTGTGCCAGTGAGAAGATGCCTCTGAGTTACGTGATCTTTTATAGAAAATAAGAAGGACAAAATTCAAAGAAACAATTATTATCTTTAGAAAATTGGTTAACAGAAATAAGATTTCGAACAATGTGAGGAACATGAAGAACCTTTTTTAATTTAAAAGTACCATGTGGACTAGTAAAAGAAACATTACCAATATGAGATATTCACAAACCTTTACCATTACCAACATGAAGATGATCACTGCCTTTGTATTCAAAAGCATACTCAAACTTGCAAGATTAGGAGTAACATTAGATGTTGCACCAATGTCAGGATGCCAAGCATGAAAATCAGACCTACCATGTTGCATATGAGAAGGAAACGGTGCAGTATATAGACCATGCAATGTATAAAAGGGAAATGACATAACATAAATATGGTTAGCCTAAGGAGTGAAATTACGCCTACACCTACCTGTATTGTGATTGCAGATACCACAAATCTGACAAGCTGCTCATTGGAGTCTGTTGGATTGAACAAAAGAGGACTGACGTGATGGTGGAGTAGATGGAGTTTGAAGAAGTGGAGCAAAATTCGTAGCTTGTTGCCTCACAATTGTATTAGCAAAAAGAGTCTCATGAAAACTCTTGAGTAATATTTCATAAGCAGCAAATTGCCCATGAAGCTCATGAAATAAAGGAGGAGTGGGTTGCATGTTCAAGGTAGTTATGATGCTATGAAAATCACTACATAAGTTGCAATAGATGATCACATTAAACTCGGTAGGAGAAATCTTTCGACCGATTGTTTTTAAGTTCATCAGCAAGAGATTTTGCTTTCTGGAGATATTTACTAACAGTTAAATCATTTTTCTTGAGTTCTTGATATTCAATGTTCAATTGCAATTGTTTATTTTGGGAGATAGAACTAAAAGCATGAGAAAGAGAACTAAAAGCATGAGAAAGAGCTTTCCAAACCTGATAAGAAGTAGTCAACCCGATAATATAGGGATATATTTCTTCAACGAGGGAGGAAATAATCTATAAAAGGAGCATTTGATCTCTTTTAAACCAATTTTGATATGTTGGATTAGGAATAGATTCATGAGAAGAAGCAAAAGAAATTGTTTGAGGTGGAGATGTGGTTCCATCAATAAAAGATGCAAGATTTTGATAGTTAATGAGAGGAACAATTTGAATTTTCCAAGCTAAATAGTTTTTTGTGTTAAGCTTAATAGCAATGGTATGATGGGTTGATGGAGTAAAGTTGATATGTTGAGATAGAGAAAGAAAATCAGTGTTGCCATTGGAGGTTGTTTCGGATGAATTAGTAGTAGATGCCATAAGTGAAGAAAAGAGAAGGTTAAAGAGAGAAAGAAACTTGTTATAGCTTTGATGACCTTGATACCATGTAAAAGACGATGATAGATTGAAACTTTGTATATATTATTCAGATGTTTATTGTTTGTTCACAAGTAACAAATATATAGGTATTTACAAAATAGAAGATATACATCTATAAATTAATATTTATTTTTGATAAACATCCTAAACTAAACTATTAACAGATAAACATCATCAACTATTAGATTAGTTTCAACAGCTATATTCAACACTACTCACTTATAAGACATTTATTGTCATGACTCGTTTTTGGATCGCGACGGTCCTAGGGCACGGAAGATGCCAATAGCAACCGGCACCCATAGAACCTAGTATCACATGCACAATCTATAAACCACAATATATTATCCATTTTAATTAGTTACCATCCATTTTATTATTCTGTGATTTATTCTGTAATTTACTGCAATTGGCTATGATAATCAATACATCATATCATATAACCATCATATAATTCATAATATCATTATAAACATATATATATGTTCATTTCCTAGCTAACCCATACATACCCCATGGAGCAGCTAGATTATGAACATCAAAATAATAATACAAAAAATCAGAATGTATACATCAAACTGCTAGCAGAAATCCCCAGATGATAGACAACAAGATTCTGCAATCTACGCCTCTCCTGAAATGGGTAAACAAAAAAAATATGAATATATAAGATACTCAGTGAATCTATATGCATCAACAAATAAACAGTAAGTAATAATGGAGCAATGGTACCAATAGGTCAGATACAGTATACAGAATCAATATCAGGTTATAGAATAGCCAAGGAATAAAACATAGGCTCAGTATCATATGGAAAGACAGATAAAGGAATGGACTATTTGAAATCATACAATTTCCAGTAATCAGTATGGACCATATGTGAACATATAGTCTCCAGTAGCATATCAATATCAGTGAGCATAAGACTGTTCAGGTCTTATGGCCAGGACCATAACCCCTCCTAGCTAGGGTACTAATAATACAATGTGCACATCACCAATAGTATTTTCCCACTACCCTGTCGAATCGGTAGCTCTGTCAAGCCATATTAGGATCAATATAAGGAAACAACATATCAATGGATACCATTATGCAACAATGGCATCCTCCATATCAATAAGCTCAATATCAATCAATCAATTATCAATAGGTTGCATGGCATTGTAATATGTGACATACGAACAATGATACATGGTTTGGTATTCAACAAAGATATGCAACAAAAGTTGGCTCGGCAAAGGAAAGCGGTAGGCCAATTGGCATTTCAACATCGCTGGAAACAATGGCATTCAAATGGTAGGCCTATGGAATGCAAACAATAGGCAAAAGATAAAATGAACTAGGCATTTCATCAAACACATGGTGAGTATACAATGGCAAGCCAATAGGTTAGGTTAGGGTGCAAAATTGACTTGCCCAATTCAACCAACAACAAGCCACATTTGCAATTATACAATAGGCATCAAGGAAACAATATTAAACAACATCAAATGGGGTCAAATTGGCTATAGAAAATAAGGCAAAAACCAAGCAAAATTTGGCAATGTGAATAGTACCAAGCATTTGGCCAACAATGCACTTTCACACAAGGTTTTCAATTTCAATTTCAACACAAATGGCATGTTAAAAGATGCATATAAGACTCACCTAAGCTTCCAAATAGCTTTGGAAAGCTCAATTCTACCGAATTCCTCCAATTGGACCAAATAGCACAACTTGATTACAACTTGTGTCCTACATCAAATTAATCACTAATTACTTGTCTATTAACCACCAATTGCTATATTCTAATATCACTTAACATAAACTAACACTAAATCACTTAGCTCATTCATACAACTTCAACCTAGATAGGAAAATTAGGCATTTCTATTAATTTGCATCAATTGATACAATTAATCATAAAACTCATCTAATTCATCATCAAACTCATCTAAATAAACTATAAAACTAAACAAACTAATTGTTACCTTAACTTTGATGTTTCACCCAAAATACTCTTCCAAAATTTCCTTGGTTTCCTTTGCTTTTTCCTACAAATTGATGATGAAGATAAATAGAACTAGATTTAGGCTTAATTTTTCTATGATTTGTTTAAGAAAATTGATAAAGAATGAAGAAGAAATGAGGGAAGAAATGGGGAAAGGAAGGTTCGGCCAACCAAGAATAAAAGAAGAAGATGAAGCCATTTTTGTCTAAGTGTTGAATAAATAGAAAAATCATATGGCAAATTACAACTAAATCCTCAAACTTTTATATATCACACTTTGACCCCTATTTCTTCTGTAATTTATTTTGTCAATTCTGCCAGGATTTAGATTTCAAAGTGGGGAGTCAATAAGCTTATTTTAATTTATACTTATTTATAAAAATGGTTCCAGAGTCATTCTGTAACTCCGACGGATCAATTTTCACTATTCACCTTAAACTTCCTTTTATTTACGATTTTGCCATTGATTACTTTTTCAGTGTTCCTAAATGATTTTTACTTCTTTCTTTTTACCAAAATTACACATGTTTTATAGTGATTTTTTACCCCCAGTTCAACTTCAAAAATTTTTCTGTTGACCGGACTGCTAATTTCTCGGCAGTGTTTCCGACACCGCCACTTTCTGAAAAAGTAACTAGTTCGCTTTCTAACTGTGTCTCTAAAATTATTTCCCATCATTTCAAGACTTATGAACCACATACTGAGAACTAATTCATGCATATAGGTTAGAACTTTCTAAGGTCTTACATTCTACCCCCTACAAATAAATTCATCCTCGAATTTAAATAAATACATACCTCACTGCTGAAACATGAATGAATATCTGCTCCTCATCTCCTTCTCACTCTCCCAAGTGCACTCCTCCATAGACTGGTTCCTCTAGAGCACTTTCACCATCGGGATCTCTTTATTACGTAACTGTCTGACCTGTCGATCAATAATCTCCACTGTAAGCTCCTTATAAGACAAGTCATCACTGAGATCCACATCCTGAACCTCCAATATGTGTGATGGATCAGACATATACTTCCTCAACATTGAGATATGGAAAACCGGATATACGTGGCTCATACTAGGTGGAAAAGCCAATCTATAGGCCACATTACCTAACCTCTTAAGAATCTCAAATGAGCCTATAAACCTTGGCGATAACTTACCCCTCTTCCCAAATCTCATAATACCCCTCATCGGTGAGACCTTAAGGAAGACATGATCACCAACTGCAAAATGTACATCCTTTCTCTTCGGATCAGCATAACTCTTCTGCCTACTGAAGGCAGTCCTCATCCGATCTCTGATCATAGGCTCTTTTTCCATAGTTTCCTTGATTAATTCTGGCCCCTCAAGCTGCTTCTCTCCTGGATCCACCCAACAAATTGAAGATCTACATTTCCTACCATATAGTGCTTTAAATGGAGCCATACCAATAGAAGAGTGATAGTTGTTGTTATAGGAGAACTCAATCAATGACAGATAATAATCCCAGTTACCTTTGAAATCCAGAACACACAATCTAAGCATATCCTCCAAAGTCTGGATTATCCTCTCCGACTGTCCATCAGTCTGTAGATGGAAAGCAATACAAAACCGTAACTGGGTATCCATAGCCTTCTGAAACTTCTGCCAAAATCGAGAAGTGAAGTGTGTACTCCTGTCTAAAATGATCATCAAAGGAACTCCATGAAGTCGCACAATCTTATCCACATATAACTGTGCATACTGAGCTGCCGTGTAGCTGGTCTTAACCCCCAGAAAATGAGTAGACTTCGTCACCAGTCTACAATCACCCATATGGAGTCATAACCCCTGGTAGTCCTTGGTAGACCCATTACAAAATCCATAGTCACCTGCTCCCATTTCCACTCTGGCAACTCAATCTCCTGAAGTAGCCCTGATGGCTTCTGATGCTCAAACTTAACCTGCTGAAAGGCTAAATATTTAGACACATACTGAGTTACATCTCTCTTCATCCTAGGCCACCAATATCCATCTCTCAGATTATGGTATATCTTGGTAATCCCTAGATGTATACTGTATGCTGAGTAGTGAGCCTCTCTCATAATCAGATCCCGTAGCCCATCAAAATTTGGTACACATATGCGCTTCCCACATCTCAGTACCCCATCCACTACTGTAAACTCTGTCATCTTCCCATTATGTACCTCTCCCTTGAGCTTTAGTAGATAAGGATCCCTATCCTGAGCCACTTTTATATCATCAAGCAATAGTGACTTCACCAGAAATTGGGCTATCAGAGCCTGGTTCCGATCTTGGGATCCCAACTCCAATTCCACTCCCAAATCTGCCAACTCCCTCATCTCTCGAATTAATGGCCTCCTACCAATCACAATATGAGCTAGACTGCCCATCGATTTCCTGCTCAGTGCATTAGCCACTACATTGGCCTTACCAGGGTGGTAAAGGATCTCACAATCATATTCCTTAAGTAGTTCCACCCATTTACGCTGTCAAAGATTCAAATCCTTCTGCTGAAATATATACTGTAGACTCTTATGATCAGTATATATCTCACATTTCGATCCATACAAATAATATTTCCAAATCTTCAATGCAAATATCACAGCCGCCATCTCTAAATCATGAGTCGGAATTTTTTGCTTCATGCTTTTTTAACTGACAAGAAGCATAAGAAATTACCCTACCAATCTGTATCAACACACACCCCAATCCAATCCATGAAGCATCACAATACACCGTGAATTTCTCCCTCTCTACTGGTAATGCCAACACTGGAGCACTAGTGAGGCAATATTTCAAAGTCTGAAAGCTGCGATCACACTTATCAGTCCATACATAACGCTCTTGTTTCCTCATCAATCTAGTCAATGGAGCTGCAATCTGGGAGAAATCCTTCACAAACCTCCTATAATACCCAGCCATACCCAGAAAACTGTGAACCTCTGAAACACTGGTAGGCTAAGGCCAATTAGCAACTACTTCAATCTTCTGAGGATCCACCTTAATCCCATCCTTGCATATCACATGCTCAAGAAAACAAACTTCGGTTAGCCAGAACTGGCATTTAGATAACTTAACATACAGCTGATGCTCTCGAAGTATCTGCAAAACACTCTTCAGATGTTCCACATGCTCCTCCTTACTCCTAAAATAGATAAGTATATCATCAATGAATACAATGACAAACTTATCCAAATATGACTCGAACACCCTGTTCATCAAATCCATAAAAGCAGCAGGTGCATTGGTCAATTCGAATGGCAACACCAAAAACTCATAATGCCCATATCGGGTCTTGAAAGTAGTCTTAGGTATATCACCCTTCCTAATTTTCAACTGGTGATACCCAAACCTCAAATCAATCTTCGAAAAATGGCTGGCACCCTGTAGCTGATCAAACAAGCCATCTATCCGAGGCAATGGATACTTGTTCTTCACTGTCACCTTGTTCAGCTGCCTGTAATCTATACACATCCTCAAAGAGACATCTTTCTTCCTTACAAATAGTACCGGTGCACCCCAAGGAGAACTACTCGGTCTGATGAACCCTCTATCCAATAGCTCCTATAGCTGTATCTTTAATTCCTTCAATTCAGCTGGAGCCATTCTGTATAAAGGAATAGATATAGGGTCATTGCCTGCATGCACCTTAATCTCAAACTCAATCTCCTTATCAGGGGGGGCAATCCTAGCAACTCCTCAGGAAATACATCAAGAAACTCCTAAACTATCGGTATCTGATTTAGTTGTACAGAAGCCTTCTGTACATCTATCACATGTGCCAAATAGGCTGAACAACCTTTCCCAATCATCCTCCTGGCCTGGATAGCAGAAACCAGACTAACTCGAAACTCCCGGATATCACCCTGAAACTCAAACTTTGGCTGGCCCTCAGGCTGAAAACTAACCCTCTTCTGATAACAGTCAATAACCGCTCAGTGCCTCATAAGACAATCCATACCCAAAATAACATCTAATTGTAACACAGGCAACTCAATCAAATCAGCACGCAAGATGTTATCATCAATCTCAATCACACAGTCAGAATAGTAATAATCAACATCAACACTATCACCCATAGGAGTAGCAATCATCAAAGGCACATCTAATAATCTCCTTCTTATTCAATTTAGGTGTAAAGTGTGGTGACACAAAAGAGTGAGTAGCATCAGAATAGAATAAGGCATCGGCAATCTCATTCTGAATCAAGATAGTACTTGTAACCACGTTGTCTGATCTCTGGGCCTCCTAGGTGTTGACTGCAAACACTCTGTCCTAACCCCTACCAGCTAGAACCTGACTACCATTGGGAGCTTGTCCTCCCTTGCCTCTGCCTCTGCATATGTTTTGACTCGCTTGTACCACTGGCTGAGAAACTATAACAGATGGCTGCTAATCAGCCCTCAATGGACACCTGTTAGCATACTAGCCCTGCTGGCCACACCTCAAACAAGCACCAGTCTGTCTCCAACACTCCCCTCCATGTCTGCAACCACAGAACCCACAACTAGGAATGCTGGGTGTCTGAGCAGCTGGTCTCGAAGAACCTTGAGAGTATATAGGTGCTGACTAAACCACTGGCGGTCCTCTACTCTGTATCCTCCTCCTCTAACTACTAGTAGATGATCTTTGATCAAATCATGGCACTGGTTCTGCCTGCCTAGGCTGGGAGTTGCTCTCCCCCCTCCTAACCTGAGATCTGGGACCCCCTTTCCTATTCTGGTCCCTCTTAGCCCTCTCTGCCTTGTACTTTTCTTCTATCTGTGTAGCCTTGTCAATCACTTTCGTCAGAGAAGTAAACTCAGTAGCCAGTAATGCATTATGTAATGCAACATGAAGACCCCTCTAAAACGTACTGATCAAATCAGCCTCTGCAGGAATAATATGAGTAGCATATCTACTTAACCTGATAAACTCCTCGACATACTCCTCAACGGATCTGTCTCCCTACTCTAACTACTCTAACTGAATAAGATTTCGGGTCTTCACTCCCTCTGTAATAAACTCATCAATAAGACCCTGCTAAAACTCAGCCCATGAGGGTGGATGCTCACCATACAGCCTAGGCTCCATCCTCTTAGAAAACCAGGTCCATGCCTTACCCTTCAGTAATAGCCCAATCAACTCCACAGCTCTCAACTCAGATCATGGTAGTCTCCTTACTACCTTCTCTACCTCCTCCAAGAAATCCACAAGATCACCACCTCTATCTCCCTTGAACTCAGGCAAGTTTAGTTTCGAAAAGCTAAACATCGATACTCCTCCCTCCTCTATCACTCTACGGCGTCCCTATATAGCAGGCTCCCTCTGAACCCCTACTGGCTGCACAGGAGCTAGTACCAATGGAACTGCCTCTGATACTATAGGTGGAGGCACTACTGTTGGAGTTAGGGGTGGAGGTACCTGCTGACGCTTCTGTCTCAAATCATCCATCTCTCTCTGTAACTCCATCAATCCCCTCATCATCTCCACTCTCCAGGGGTCATCGCCCCTCTTTGTATTCTTTGAAGTCTGTCGGGATCTAGAGGGACCTTCTGATACTGCAATCTCCCTCACCAATGACTCATTGGAGGCTACCCCTACCTCATTGGTATCTCTATCCCTATTGTTGGACATCTCTGTAATCTGTTGGGAAAAACAAAATTATACTCAGAATATGACAAAAATGCAGAATAATAACATATAACAGACGATAACAACAAAGGATAACAAAGAAAATCCTATGCTCATGGTACACTTAATTCTACCCAATTTTGTATTTAGTCACTATTCCTCTGTAATTTAGGTACTATTCATTTGTAACCTAAATTTCACTGTCTATAACCTAGAGCTCTGATACTACCTTTGTCACGATCCATTTCCGGATCGCGATGGTCCTAGGGCACGGGAGATGCCAATGGCGATCAGCACCCATAGAAACCAGTATCACATGCACAATCTATAAACTATAATATATTATCCATTTTAATTAGTTACCATCCATTCTGATATTCTGTAATTCATTCTGTAATTTACTATGATAATCAATACATCATATCATATAACCATCATATAATTCATAATATCATCATAAACATATATACATGTTCATTTCCTAGCTAACCCATACATACCCCATGGAGCAGCTAGATTATGAACATCAAAATAATAATACCAAAAATCAGAATGTATACATCAAACTGCTAGCAAAAATCCCCAAATGATAGATGACAAGATTCTGCAATCTACTCTCCTGAAATGGGTAAACAAAAAAAAAGTGAATATATAAGATACTCAGTGAATCTATATGCATCAACAAATAAACAGTAGGTAATAATGGAGCAATGGTACCAATAGGTCCGATACAGTATACAGAATCAATATCAGGTTACAGAATAGCCAAGGAATAAAACATAGGCTCGGTATCATATGGAAAAACAAATAAAGGGATGGACTGTATGAAATCATACAATCTCCAGTAATCAGTATGGACCATATGTGAACATATAGTCTCCAGTAGCATATCAATATCAATGAGCATAAGACTGATCAGGTCTTATGGCTAGGACCATAACCCCTCCTAGCTAGGGTACCAATAATACAATATGCACATCGCCGATAGTATTTCCCCACTATCCTGTCGAATCGGTAGCTTTGTCAAGCCACATTAGGATCAACATAAGGAAACAACATATCAATGGATACCATTATGCAACAATGGCATCCTCCATATCAATAAGCTCAATATCAATCAATAAATTATCAATAGGTTGCATGGCATTATAATAGGTGACATACGAATAATGATACATGGTTTGGTATTTAACAAAGACATAGAACAAAAGTTAGCTCGGCAAAGGAAAGCAGTAGGCCAATTGGTATGCCAATGTTGCTGACGACAATGGCATTCAAATAGTAGGCCTATGGAATGCAAACAATAGGCCAAAGACAAAATGAACTAGGCATTTTATCAAACACGTGATGGGCATACAATGGCAAGCCAATAGGTTAGGTTAGGGTCCAAAATTGACTTGCCCAATTCAACCAACAACAAGCCACATTTGCAATTATACAATAGGCATCAAGGAAACAATATTAAACAAAATTAAATTGGGTCAAATTGGCTATAGAAAACAAGGCAAAAATCAAGCAAAATTTGGCAATGTGAATAGTACCAAGCATTCGGCCAACAATGCACTTTCACACAAGGTTTCCAATTTCAATTTCAACACAAGTGGCATGTTAAAAGATGCATATAAAACTCACCTAAACTTTCAAATAGCTTTGGAAAGCTCAATTCCACTAAATTCCTCCAATTAGACCAAATAGCACAACTTAATTATAACTTGTGTTCTACACCAAAATAATCACTAATTAATTGTCTATTAACCACCAATTGCTATATTCTAATATTAATTAATATAAACTAACACTAAATCACTTACCTCATCCATACAACTTCAACCTAGATAGGAAAATGAGGCATTTCTATTAATTTGATGCAATTAATCATAAAACCCATCTAATTTATCATCAAACTCATCTAAATAAATTATAAAACTAAACAAACTAATTGATTACCTTAACTTTGATGTTCCACCCGAAATGCTCTTCCAAAATTTCCTTGGTTTCCTTTGCTTTTTCCTACAAATTGAAGATGAAGATAGATAGAACTAGGTTTAGGCTTAATTTTTTTATGATTTGTTTAAGAAAATTGATAAAGAATGAAGAAGAAATGGGGAAAGGAAGGTTCGGCCAACCAAGAATAAAAGAAGAAGATAAAGCCATTTTTATCTAAGTGTTGAATAAATAGAAAAATCATATGGCAAATTACAACTAAATCGTCAAACTTTCATATATCACACTTTGACCCCCTACTTCTTCTGTAATTTATTCTGTCAATTCTGTCAGGATTTGAATTTCAAAGTGGAGAGTCAATAAGCTTATTTTAATTTATACTTATTTATAAAAATAGTTCTAGAGTCATTCTGTAACTCTGACGGACCAATTTTCACTATTCACCTTAAACTTCCTTTTATTTACGATTTTGCCATTGGTTACTTTTTCAGTGTTCTTAAATGATTTTCACTTCTTTCTTTTTACCAAAATTACACATGCTTTATAGTGATCTTTTACCCCTAGGTCAACTTCAGAAATTCTTTTATTGATCGGACTACTAATTTCTCGGGCTTTCAGGAAAAGTAACTAGTTCACTTTCTAACTATGTCTCTAAAATTATTACTCATCATTTTAAGACTTATGAACCACATACTGAAAACTAATTCATGCGTATATGTTAGAACTTTCTAGAGTATTATATTTATATATTTTGTTATTATTCGATATGAGTTATTTTTTTCAATATACTCTCTCATGTACAATTGAATTTGATCTGTGGGCTAATATTATTAGACCGATGGATACTTACTCATAAATGAATCAGATGACATTTCTTCTTCAACTTCAATCTGTATATGTGTCATTATTAATATAACAACGGAACTTAAATATAATTTGAGAATCAAACCTGCTTGATATGGATATATGACATCATAAAGGATATGATTAATTATTGAGGAATGGGTAGTGGGATCAAGATTGTCTTAAGGCATCAAGAAAATCTGTTTGTGGTATTGATCAATTATTTGTGATGGGTCAGGGTGATTATTGGTGAGTGTGTGGCATCGGTTGGTTGGTGATACAGGTATATGTGTTTTTGTTACTGTTGAACAATGTGTGGTGGGGCCAGAGTGGTTAGTGGCAAGTGGGTGGCTTTGGTGGTAAGATTGGGTTGTGATGAGTGACAAGTAACAGTGTTGGACGGTGGACTTACTCGGCTTATTTAAAGGGAGAAAAAACAACAACATTATGTTTGGCTTATCTATGTATACTTCTCCCAACATTTTTTTGTTCTAATTATAGTCTTCTTCATCTCAATTAAGTGTTCTTGGGGCAACTCTGATTTGCTAAATTAAAGTGCATTATTTATTATATTTTGATCATTATATTCTAATCAAGATTGATATTCATTTACTTATTTACCTGCTAAAATACGAAATTGTGGCTTGTTCTGATAAGCTGAAACATTAAATCCTTTTTTTTTTTTTTCTATCATTTTTCATGATACACACCTTAAATACTTTTAACCAATTATTGCTCTGACACACACTGCTATAAACCAATTGGAAAAGCATAATCAGACAATAAACTTTTCCTTTTTATTTTTTGTATTATATATATTTTGATAGGACCCTTTTTTTTATAATTCTTTTTAATGTGGAATGAAAAAATCTGGTGCTTTTGCACGCTACTAAAAGCTAAAGCATTCAAAGATTTGAACTAAGCTTCTGTGAGTAATTATTTTGTTCTAATTATAGTCATCTTTATCTCAATTAATTGTGCATGGAGCAACTTTGTTTTGCTATTTGCATGAAATTAAACTAAAGTACATTGTTTATTATATTATGATCATTATTTTCTAATCAAAATTGGCATTTCCATTTACTTGTTTACCTGCTAAAATCAAGAAATTATTGCTTGTTCTTGTTGGGTATATTAAATAATCCTAATATATGTTCTAATATAAATCCTAATAGATAATAGATTTTTATAGTGAGTCTAATGGATAAGAGCTAATTAACTGGTTTAATCCTAGTGTAATTCTATATATATATGCTAACTGAGAGCAGCATGCTAGGTATTTCAAATTAGATACCTAGAGTGTAATGTTTCAAGCAATCACATATTGCTTGACTTAAAATCCTAATAATCTTGAAGCATTAGATTTTTTAATTTTTGGATTCAAGTTTTTTGTTAAATAATTTTCAAGATCTCTTGTTCTTGATTCAAGTTATTAATTAAATTAAAAAAAAAAAAAAAAAAAAAAAAAAGAAGAAGGAAAGGACACAGAGATGTTGCTTCAATTTTCAAGTTATTAATTCAACGATTGAGAAATCCGAGTAGCTTGTAATCTCAGATCTTTGCTTTGAGGAGCTCTTATTACTCTACTGCTGTACAGCCTTCTTCTAGCCAATGTAAACCTGGTGGTTATATTCATTGGTTTGATTTAAATCGATTCGGTTCAAATTATTGATTCGATTTAATTATCGGTTTGATTTAATTATTGATTTGATTCGATCATCGGTTTGATTCGATTATCAATTTGATTCAAAATATCGGTTCTGTTCAAATCATCGATTCGATTCAATCACTGATTCGATTCAATTGGTTCAATTCAGGTGCATTTGTTCCTACTTTTCTTCTATATAATTTTTGCTATTTAATTATCTATTTAAATATATAGAAGAATGGATAAAGTGTTCCGATTAAGATGGTCAAACTGGAAACGTTTAGTGGATCTGAATTTAATTCCTGAAAGCGAAAAACTCAATTTGGACTGAAATATGAAAATATATTCTCCAATGTTTTGAGTACTTTTGCTGATACGATGAAGGACGTTGATGAATCTCAATGGAACAAAGATGATGACTTCTGTAAGAATTATTTATTGAATTGTCTTTATGATCGGTTGGCAGAAGTTTTTAGCAAATATAACACTGCTAAAGAAATCTGGGATAATTTAGATGTTCAATTTAGAAAAGATGAGGAATTGTCAAAAATTCACCTAGTTGACAAATTCATGGATTTCAAATTTAATAAAAATATGGGAATCACTCCTCAAGTAACTAATCTAGAAAATTTGATATCTAAATTAAATAATGAAAAGATCATCATCTGTGATGCCTTCTTAGTTGGGGCAATAATTTACAAACTACCTTCTGCATAGCACATTTTTAAAACTGAAATGTATAGAAAAAAGGTGTAAGTGAGATTGGATGATCTCAAACGATTCATCAGAATCGAAGATGAGAACAAAGCTAAAAATAACTTGAAAATTGTCAGACAACAGCAGTCGGCTACTAACACAATCACACATTCCAAGAAATTTTCTAGGAGATCCAAGTCGACCAAAAATGAACCCTCTAGATTGGCGGCCAAAAAGACCATTTCTAAGAAGAAAAGGGGCAAGTGCCACAACTGTGGAAAATGGGATCATTTCATTGCAGAATATAAGGCTTTTCTAAAAACTAAATCTAACACATCAAATAAAGAAACAAATATGATAGTACAGAATACTGAGCCTCAGAATTTTATTGTTATGATCAGAAAAAGTGAAAAGGCCAGTACTTCTTCAGAATGGTGGTTAGATACAGGAGCCACATGTCATGTTTGTAAGAACAAAATGCAATTTGATGATGCTACTGAAGTCAACGAGACTATCGCTGTGGCTAGTGGAGACAAAGAAATGGTTACTCACACTAGTACAATAAACATAGCGCTCTATTTAGGTAAAATTCTAACTCTCAAAAATGTTAAAATAGTTCCATCTATCTTAAAGAATTTAATTTTTATCAGTCTTTTAGATATAGCTAGCACGAACACTTTAATTTCTAATGGTAGAGTAATTTTGTCTGTTAACTCTTGTTATTTTGGATGTGCGTATTTGGTAGGTGGTATGTATAGACTGAGTTTAGCAAATGAAACAGTTAGTCATATTAGTGCAAATTTAATTGATTCAAAAATATTGCATAATCGATTAGGACATGTGAACTATAAGAAAATGACTAAACTAGCTAAAACTCATAATATACCATTAGATATTTCGATCAAATTTAATAGATGTGAAGTATGTGCTCAAACTAAAATTAATAGAAAACCTTTTCAGTCAGTTTCTAGGAGTACACAACTTCTTGAACTAATACATTCTGCCTTATGTGATTTTAAAAACTTCACAACTAGAGGAAGTCGGAAGTATTTGGTAACATTTATAGACGATTTTTCTAGATTTTGTCATATTTATCTGTTAAGATTTAAAAATGAAGTATTTGATAAATTTAAAATTTTCAAGAATCGTGTTGAAAATTAATTAAACTTGAAAATTAAAAGACTTAGGATTGACAAAGGAGGAGAATACAAATTGACAGAGTTTAAGGAATTTTGTAACTCTCATGGCATAATACTTGAAACTACTGCTCCTTACTCACCTCAATCTAATGGCATAGCTGAACGTAAAAACAGGACGTTAACTGAAATGTTGAACTCTATGTTATTGACAGTTGGCATGCCTTCTTATTATTGGGGAGAAGCAGCTTTGGCTGCATGTCACATTCTGAATAGAATGCCACATTCTAAGGCAAATTCAATACCTTATGAATTATGGCATAAACATCCTTGTAGATATGATACTCTAAATACTTGGAGCTGTATCGCTTATGTTAAGATACCAGACCCTAGGAGACCAAAGGTAGGACTTAGGACCAACACATGTGTATGCCTAGGTAATGCAGAGGATAGTGCAGCTGATCGATTTTTGGATCTATCTACCAATGTGGTTATAGAATCTAGGGATGTAATATTCTTTGAGGATAAATTTCTAAAAGATCAAGGATTGATTTTACCTGGTACTGTAGAAATTAATTTAGAACCTCTAATATAAATTGCACCTAATTCCTCTGACACTCCTCAAATTAATGAATCACTACCTTTAAGAGTATCTACAAGAGAGAGAGTTTCCAAAACGTTTGGTGATGATTTTATCACTTACCATTTAGAGGACGATCCATCTACTTATAAAGAAGCGATGAGATCTAGGGACTCCATTGATGATGAAATGAGTTCTCTATTACAAAATCAAACTTAGCAACTAGTCGATTTGCCAAAAGGGGCTAAGACTATAGGTTGTAAGTGGATTTTGAAGAAGAAACTAAATCTTGAAGGATCAATAGCACGGTATAAAGCACGTTTAGTAGCTAAAGGGTATACTCAAGTCTATGACATAGATTATTTTGATGTATACTTATCGGTTTGTCATTTGACTAAGATTAGAATTCTTCTTGCATTGCCATCTATTGAACACTATGTTGTACATCAAATGGATGTAAAGACAGCTTTCCTAAATGGAGATCTAACAGAGGAAATCTACATGAACTAACCTCAAGGGTTTGTCATGAAAGGTTTAGAGATCAAAGTTTATAAATTAAACAAATCTTTGTATGGTCTGAAACAAGCATCTAAATTGTGGCATAAAAAATTCGACAAAGTTGTAAAGAACTTAAGATTTAAATCTAGTTATTATGATAAATACCTTTACTTCCATTCTGTGTCAAATAAGATTGCGATTATTTGCTTGTATGTGGATGACATGTTGATACTTGGTACAGATCTTTTTACTGTAAATAAAGTAAAAGGCGAATTAACTAAAACCTTTAACATGTCAGATCGTGGTGTAGTAGACACCATTCTTGGAATGAAAGTAAGTTTACGAGGGCAAGTTATTACCCTTAGCCAAGTTCATTATATTGAGAAACTACTTTCTAAATGGGGATACAGTGAGTGCAAAATGGCTGAGATACCGTATGACCCTACTAAAAGACTAAGCCCTAATGAAGGAGCTAGTGTGAATCAGTTGGATTATTCCAAACTGATTGGTAGTTTCATGTATGCACTGACTTGCACTAGACCAGACATAGCCTTTACATTTGGCATGCTGAGTCATTTCACTAGTAATCCTAGTCAAGAGCATTGGAATGACTTAACCAGGCTAATGAGATATCCTAAGGGTACTCTAAATTGTGCTCTATGCTATAATGGTCATCATCCTATATTGGAAGGTTTTTCTGATGCATCATGGTGCTCAGAATTTGAAAACAGTAAATCTACTAATGATTATGTTTTTACACTGGGTGAAGCAACTGTGGCATGGAAATCCAAAAGACAGACTTATATTGCTTTATCGTATATGGAATCAGAATTATCAGCTCTAACTTCGATAGGAGGAGAAGCAGAATGGATAAGAGATCTGATCCTGGATATTCCATTAACTTGTCTAAAAATTAATTCTTTAAGTTTGTTCTGTGATAATCAAGTTATAGTTTCAGTAGTGAAAAACTCACTCTTTAATGGTAAGAGGAGGCATATTAGGCTGAGATATGCAACGCTGAATTATCTTATAGAACAAGGTATTATTACTTTGGTTGATGTGCGATCGAAGGATAATATTACAGATGCACTCACAAAAGGTTTGAACAAAGATCGAATATTCAAAATTATGGGGAAAATGGGGTTAATAGCTATATGAGACAGACATTAACCAACATCTATGTTATTTTGAATTTTCGAATCTCCCTTTAGTGATTAAGATAAGCAATTGATAATGTTTTGATGCTTATAGTTGTTAATATATCATTCCACATTTGATGATATATCCTTTTGGGTGAACTGTCTCATTCCATATTTGATGAGATAATTTATCTCCATTTGGATGTTCTGTCCTAAGCGGTTGTATCATTCCATACTTTATGATACAGTTTAACTAGATTTAAACTTGATAACTGTAACATTCCACATAAAAATATGAAATAGTTCTTTTGAAAAAGAAATTGTTTAGGTCTTGTTCTTATAAAAAAAACTTGACATTGATGCTTATTGGTTTTGACATTGTGGTTGATGTGCGATCGAAGGATAATATTACAGATGCATTCACAAAAGGTTTGAACAAAAATCGAATATTCAAAATTATGGGGGAAATGGGGTTAATAGCTATATGAGACAGACATTAACCTACATCTGTGTTATTTTGAATTTTCGAATCTCCCTTTAGTGATTAAGATAAGCAATTGATAATATTTTGATACTTATAGTTGTTAATATATTATTCCACATTTGATGATATATCCTTTTGGGCGAACTGTCTCATTCCATATTTGATGAGATAATTTATCTCCATTTGGATTTTCTGTCCTGAGTGGTTGTATCATTCCATACTTGATGATACAGTTTAACTAGATTTAAACTTGACAACTGTAACATTCCACATAAAAATATGAAATAGTTCTTTTGAAAAAGAAATTGTTTAAGTCTTATTCTTATAAAAAAACTTGACATTGATGCCTATTGGTTTTGACATTGATGCCTATTGGTTTTGACATTGATGCATACTATTATTGACATTAATGTATTGTTGGTATTGATGCTTAATTGACATTAATATATCATTATTTTCAGTCATTGTGGTATTGCGCTAAGTTCTTTTAGATGAACTAAACACTTTAAATAGTTATAC
>CANXYC011235307.1:0-25762 GCA_948193065.1 Aleurites moluccanus | reverse complement strand
TGACTCGCAGCTTCTTGTGCCAAACTTGCCTATTTTCTTTCCTGCGACTCGGCTGACCCTTGCTTAGCGGCTCGACCCTCCTTGCATCATATTCGAGTCAATTCCTTTTGCCAAAATTCCATCTGCACAAGAACTAAGATTTCAGATGCAATTTATCCTTGTTAGCAATTTATTATTAAATACGCAAATTATTCTAGATTTTTAGATAATTATTCTTAAAACTAAACTCTACTTCTTAGTACTTAAATTCAACTAAAACTTACATTAACTAGCTATAATGGGTTAAAAAGAATTAAAATAAGTATAAATTATTTACTATTGTCCCTAATTAGATAGATAAAATATCAACCTAACACATATCAATATCAATAAGCATAAGAATGATCAGTTCTTATGTCTAGAACCATAATCCCTCCTAGCTAGGGCACCAATCATACAATGTGCATATCGCCAACAATATTTTCCCACTACCCTATCAGATCAGTAGCTCTGTCAAGCCACATTAGGATCAATATAAGGAAACAACATATCAATGGATACCATTATGCAACAATGGCATCCTCCATATCAATAAGCTCAATATCAATCAATCAATTATCAATAGGATCCATGGCATTGTAATAGGTGACATACAAACAATAGTAAGTGGTTTGGTAATCAATAAGGACATGGAACAAAAGTTGGCTCGACAAAGGAAAACGGTAAGCCAATTGGCATGCCAACGTCGCTGGTGATAATGGCATTCAAACGGTAGGCCTATGGAATACAAACAATAGGCCAAAGGCAAAATGAACTAGGCATTTTATCAAACACTTGGTGGGCATACAATGGCAAGCCAATAGGTTAGCTTTAGCTATAAATTTGACTTGCCCAATTCAACCAATAACAAGCCACATCTGCAATTATACAATAGGCATCATAGAAATAATATTAAATAACATCAAATGGGATCAAATTGGCTATGGAAATCAAGGCAAAAATCAAATAAAATAAGGCAATGTGAATAGTGATTGAGGTTCGGCCAAATGTGGACTTTCATACAAGGTTTTCAATTTCAATTTTAACATAATAGGCATGTTAAAGGATGCATATAAGACTCACCTAAACTTCCAAATAGCTTTGGAAAATTGAATTCCACCACAAACCACCAATGGAGCCAAATAAGGTAACCTTGCCAAATCTTGAATTCTACACCAAACCATTCATCAATTAGTTACCTATTAACCTCCAATTGACATATTCTAACATCAATTAACAACAACTAACACTCATTAACATAGCTAAGACAAAGAACTTCAATTATGTTAGGAAAAATTAGGGATTCCTATCAATTTGCATCAATTGATGCAATTAACCACAAAACCCATCAAATTCATCATCTAATTCATCTAAATAACCCATAAGTTCAAACAAAACACATCCTTACCTGAATGTGATGTTCTTGCTGAAACTCCTTTTACAAATATCCTTGATTTCTTTTGCTCTTTCTTGCAATATGATGATAGAAATGGAAGGAACTAAGTTAATACTCAAGTTTTCTATCAATTCTCTTAAGAAAATTTTGTGAGAGATGAAGAAAAATGGGAGGAGAAGTTAAGGATGATGGTTCGACCACTCATGAACAAAGGAAGAAGATGATAGCCATTTTGTCTAAGTCATTCTTTTATACAAAAATCAATTGAAAAATTACAACTTAATCTTCAAACTTCCATAAGTAACACTTTGACCCCAAATTCTTCTGTAATTTATTCTGTCAATTCTATCAGGATTTGGATTTCAAAGTGGGGAATCAATAAGCTTATTTTAATTTATACTTATTTATAAAAATAGTTTCAGAGTCATTCTGTAACTCTGACGGACCTATTTCCACTATTCACCTTAAACTTCCTTTCATTTATGATTTTGCCATTTGTTACCTTTTCAGTGTTCCTAAATGATTTTTACTTCTTTCTTTTTACCAAAATTACACATGCTTTATAGTGATCTTTTACCCCTAAGTCAACTTTAGAAATTCTTTTGTTGACCAGACTACTAATTTCTCGGCAGTATTCTTGACACCGTCGCTTTCCGGAAAAATAACTAGTTCGCTTTCTAACTATGTCCCTAAAATTATTTCCCCTCATTTCAAGACTTTTGAACCACATACTGAGAACTAAATCATGCATATATGTTAGAACTTTCATGGGTATTACATTGAGGAACTGTTATCCAAGCAATGCAAATATAATCCTACCATCAAAATATTGAGGAAATTCTATCCAAGCAATATAAATGCATTGAGGAACTGCTATCCAAGTAATGCAAATATAATTCTACCATCGAAACATTGAGAAATTTCCATCCAAGCAATGTAAATGAATTGAGGAATTGCTATCTAAGCAATACAAATATAATTCTACTATCGAAACATTGAGGAATTTTTATCTAAGCAATGTAAATGTATTGAGAAATTGCTATTCAATCAATATGAATATAATCCTACTATTGAAACATTGAGAAACTTATATCCAAGCAATGTAAATGTACTTGATCTGTTTCCGTTTCTATGTTTATTCTTGTCTTTACTCAGTCTTTTATCATTAAGGACTATGCTTAATAGCTATCATCTATAATAGGTAAATCTTATATTTTCTTCACAATGATATATGTTCATGCAAGATGAGAATATGTGAAAATGCTCCACAAAGAATGATTCCTAATATTCAACAAGTATGCAGGTGCATATGCACATCCTTGTCCCTATGGCTTCTCTATCCAGTTGCAAACTTCTCAAAGGAAATGAGTTTCTTATCAAAAGGAAACATGAATTACTCTAGCAAAAAAAAAAAAAAATAAAAAAAATCATGAAAGCAACAATCTTCGAGATGTTAGACTAGAAGAAATAACTTTCAAATATGAGTTTCTTAGAAAATTTAGAGATTCATCTCTATCAGGGGGAAGGAAACTAAAGCATTCATCGTTTAAGTATTCAAGGACACACCATAGCCTCAGACAAAATCAAAGCTTTGAAGATGTTTGAAGCTTTGACTTAAGGGTCTGCAATTATACTTTTTATATGACTTGAAGAATTTTTCTTTTGCATGATTGTAACCAAATTTGTTTTCCTTCTTTATCCTTCTGCTTTAACTTTTGCCTAAGTCACCCCTTATGATTTTCAACTTAACAAGCTATCTTCTTTCTCTTCTTCTTTTTTCTTTTCTTCTACTTTCAATATGCTCTATTTTTTTTTTCTAAACTGCCCTTTTGAGTTTTTAACTTAGTGAGCTTTTCTTTTTCCCCTTCTTCTTTACTTTTCTTTTCCTTCTCCTTTTTCTTTCCAAATTTGGTTACTTCATGAATACAAAGATGTTTCTTCTAAGAAATATGTCTAGTAGAATCCATTCTACAAGACAAGTATTATACTAGTTTCGTGCAGCTTCATTCATCCAATAAGAGTATAACAACATTTGCATGACTTCACATCTGTTATTGATTGACCTTTCAGGTTTTCCAACCAATTATTTTCTCTCATTTGCCCTAACTTTTGCCTAGGTAGATTCTTTAAGGTTTTCTACCTAGTAGGAGTCATTTCATTTCTTCTTTAAATGGACTTTACCTTGACCTTGAGTAACATTCTATTTTCAACTTCTCATGACTTTGGTGAAAGAAAGACCAATGCGGTCTTGAAGGTGTCGATTTTCTAGAGAGGTAGAGTTATAGATCATTTAGACAATCCTCTCCTATTTTGATTCTCCAAAATTCACCAATCTATTCTAATCCTTTGAATTGTTACTCAAGCCTTCATGGTAAGCTCATAAAGTCCATCACAATTTTTATCTCATCTTTTGAGGTAATCTAGCTCCAAGATATGCATAGCTTTTCTAGACATAGAACAAACTCAATCTCATTATTTTGCCCCCCAAGCTTTTAATGATTTTTCAAGCAAGGACTTGCCCTTATGTTTTCAATGGTTTTGACCATCAAGTAATTGCCCCCCTGGCTTATGGTTGTAGGGATCAATGACAACTTTTAAGGATTTAGCCTTAGTATAGTTTAGATAGATGCTCCCAAGTTTCTTTTCCTTTTATTCTCTTTTCATCTCTCTCTTACCTCAAACATAAAGTCATGCAACTGAGCTATACTCGAACTAATCAAACAAGTTTGCATATAGCTTATATAAAATAAGCTTATAAAAATGATCCAACATGCAAGTAGTATAACTGAAGAAAATATCTAAGTGTTCATGAAATTAAGGTTCAATGCATAAACGAAAGATACTTGTAGAATGCTATAGCCAAATCAACGGACTTGTTCTTATTCTTCCCAATCATCTATTAGAGCTTGGTTGATCATCTCTAGGATTGGAGTGGCTATTACTATTTCTAATCTGATTCCTTTTCTTCTTAAGTAGTATGTCTTCCATTTGGATTCTAGCTTCAAACAACTACCCAAAATTTGATAGAGGTACATAGCATAACCTCTCAAAGATATCTGAGAGAGTTATTTTCATACACATTTTGATTTGGTCTTTGACATCAGGCCTAGATTTCATTTGTGTAGCCTTTTGCCTCCATCTAGTTAAGTACTCAATAAAAGTTTCACTATACTCTTGGTAGATGGCTTCCAAATTACGTAGAGTAATATCAATATGTGTGTTATTGGAATACTGTTTGATGAAATTTTGAGCCAACTTTCTCTAATCCATTATGATTTCCTTATGCAAGTTATAATACTAATAAACAACAGATCCAACTAAGGATAAGACAAAGAACTTGGTGATTTGGCCCTTGGATAATCCAATGATTCCTATAACAGTAACATATTGTCTTAAATGTACTTTTGGATCACTAGTGCCATCAAATTTTTGTAATTTTGGCATTTTAATTCTTGGGGAAAGTTTCTCATTAGTAGCAAGACCCAAGCCATATATGTCATAATGTAACATCCTAGGTGAAACCCTAACCCTAGCACCTAAGCCCTAGTTAGAGTTAGGGGGTGTTTATATGTGATTGATTGTTATATATGTTATATGATTTATTTGATGTGTTTACATGTGTGTTTGATTGCCAATTAATTATTTGGAAAAAATAAATTAAGGATAATAAAATAAATAAAATAAAATAAAATAGCTAAATTGGGTTACAAAAAAAATAATAGGACTTGATTGCAAAAGGAAATAAATAGGAGAGATTTAATTAGAAGTTTATAGGACTCAATTGGAATAAAAGAGATGGAGGGAGGAGTTAGTGGCAATTTGGTTCATCTTGATTCTATGGAACAATATTTTGGTACATCCCAATCCAAGGGATGCATGTATAGGACTTAAAGTAACCTTTATGAGATTGGATGCACATGATCCTTTTGCCAAATCCCACTAACAATTAAACAATTCAAAAACAATTTAGCTTTCTTGTTCTTCCTTCCCAAAAACCATGCACCATCTTCAACTAAAAGGAAAAAACCTCTTTTCCTTCATCATGGTTCGGCCATTGAAGCAATTGTGGAGCTTTGAAGATTCTTTCAAGCTTTTGGTGGATTAAATCATCTCATCTCCTCCATTTCTTAAACCAAGTTCCAAAAATTTAGTTTGGTTGTGTTCTTGAAGGCTAGGGCTTCGACCATTTCAAGTAATCCAAGGTAAAATAAAAAAATTCTGGATGTTTCAAGATTGTTGATGTTTAAATGTTGTTTAGATGTTTGAATTGTGGAGTTTAGCTTTTGGTTGAGGAATTTGAATGGTGACAGAATTGGAATTGGGGGAAAATTTGGGGAAGTTTGATTCTTTGTTCCAATTATGTAATTGATGTTGTATATGATGTTAAATGGACTAGATTAATGGTAATTGAATGTGAAATTGAACCATTGTTGTGCTTTTCTTTCTTGGCCGAATTGAATTGAGGGAATTTGGGGGAAATTTTTTTTGTGATTTAATTGAGAAATTAATGATATGGATGGTGTTAAATAGATGTAATTAAGGGTATTTGAATGATGAATTGAAAATTTTGATTTTAATTTTTGGAATAGGCATTGGACCGAATAGGAATTAGGGTTTTTATGTGAAATTGGTTCAATAATTCTGCAATTGAGTGTTTAAAACTTAAATTGGCATGTTGAATTGATGTTTGGGTGCTTAAATTAGAAGAAATTGTGAGGGGGAAAGAAAGCCCCTTTGGACCGAATGTCACATTTGGGGAAAAAAGGAAATATGCTTGGTTTTTGTTAAATTGATTTGTTGAATGTGTAATTAGTAACTTGAATTATATAATTGTAGGTTTAATTGAGGAATTAATAGTTGGTTTGGGGAAAACCCCCAAAATCGAACCTTATTAGGGCAAGCTAGGAAAAATTTGTTTGAAATTGTGCAATTGAGCTTAGAATTATTTAATTGGTGTGTTTAATTTTAGAGTTGTGAAGTTTAATTACAAAAATAGAGCTTGAATGATTTGGGCCATTTGGGCCGAATGGGAATTGAACCTAAAGCTAGGGTTTTTGGGTCATTATGTGTGTGCAATGGATGGGTGTATGTGATGTGGTTATTTGATGAGTAATTGTAGCTTATAGAAGGAAATTTGCATGTTTGTATTGAATTTGAAATGTGCTTAGGTCTTTATGACCAATAAAGTTTAAAATGCTTTGGCATGAAACCTAGGCTTGAATGTGAACCCAAATTTGCTTGATTTTGTTTATAAGATGTGTTATTATTGATGTATGGAAAGAAATTTGGGTTTAAACTCCTTTTGAGTGTTATTTTGGAATGGCCAAATGATATAGTGAAATTAGGGTTTTGAATATGAAAGTTGTATATGATATGTGTATATTGTTTGAAATATATGTGTATATGTGCTTGAATATGATATGTTGGTTTGCTATAGTGTCTTATCGGAGAGTTGGTATGTGTATAGGGGAATCCTTCAAGGGAAAGGAGAAAGTGGGAGAGCAGTAGGTGCTCGGAGGGGCATTTTGGGTCTTTTGCACATAAGGTGGGTTTATATATATGTTATTGCATTTCTAGTTTAAGGTACTATAATTTGGACATGTTATATGACCTTTGATCATGTTGGACTGATTTTAGACCAATATGGTCAAAGTTGCCTCTAAACGTGCCAATCGGCCAAAACTGGGGCTGCTGAAATGGTATAAACTAACCTAAAATTTTAATGGATATAAAAACTGTTCTATAAACTATTTTGAACTCAAATCAAGCCTAATCACCTTATATATATGTATACTTGTATCTTAGATGTTAAATTTGCATACCATATATTGATAACATGTAAAACCAGAAAGTCCCTGAAAAACAAGAAACTAATCCGTAATTTTGTAAGTCGCTGCGACAACGCAATTGGGCCCGACCGGCCAATTTTGTAAGTTATTTCCGATTGATTCTATACTTGTTCATATGGATATCTTGACTATATTGCACCATATATGAGTTGTATTTGTTGCATTTTCATCATATTTTGGAACATTTGCATATGGTAACATAACAGGGCTACTTCGATGGTGTAGCGGGTAATTCCATCGATCGTTTGCACACTGGTACTACTTGCCCTAGCTAGAGATAGGGAAATGGATCTAGCCATAAGGATTGATCCTCCTTATGACATTTATGTGAAAATGGAGAGATGGACAGAGGTGGCAGTACCATTTGATTATTTGACCCAATCCTGTTTTACCTTATGCATTTGATCCATTTTATTATACTGTCATATCTTATCATATATATATAATTGTCATCATACCTATTATTATCATAAGTGTTCAAATGTGTATTCATAAATTGGTAATGCATTTCATATTTATAGATTCACTGAGTATTTTTATACTCACCCCATAGTGTTGAATCCTTTTCAGGGAAAGAGTGAGGTGCGGACACCCTCTACTAATTTTGTACTTCCAGCCTTAGAGTAGATATATAGTTCTTCCCTAGTATAGCATAGAGTAATCCATGATATTATTTGTAGATATTTATATATATGATTTATGGACATGTACAAAATGTAATTATATGTTATGATGTGAATGCATATGTATGTATATACTGTAACAGGGGGGTGCAGCTACTATGGTATGCCTATCTTGTATTGTCATATGTATGGATTGATATTTTTGAGAACTATTATATGATTTGTGATGTATAAAGTTGTTATATGGGTTGACCTAAGTATTGTCTGATATGAGTTATTTATTGGAGGTTGACCTGGGAGAATATAATTGTTTTAGAAGTGTTTTTCTTTGTTTCTAGCACGAGGTAAATGTCGATATTACAGGGAAGATTTTGTCCATTTTTCTATAAAACTTAAGAGTTAAAAAAAATATTTCATAAAAATGGTTAAATGTAATGAAAACATGAAACTTGGGTTCTTCATGGTACTGGTTGTATGAACTGTTCCCGTACCCTAGGACCGTCACATCCCTATAGTGTGGGATGTGATAATATCTATCATTTTCATCTTATCTATATGATATTGATTCTATTGATGTGATTGTTTACTTATAGTCATATTCTGTACTTGATTCTGTACTACAGAGATTCTGAGCAGATTGATTCATTATTTCATCTGCCTATTGCTTATTGATATTCCATTACTCATTTTAATGGTCGATGCATATTAGATTCACTGAGTATCATATATACTCACCCTCTCACTGTTTACCCTCTCAGGTGCATAGTAGGAGGCAGATATCCCAGCTTTTGACTCTCTATGGATTCTGTAGTGATTTAGCAGTGTAATTATTTTAAACACTTATTATTTTTTATATGTTCATATCCTAGCTGCTCCATGGGTTTTGTACGTTATAGTTAGTGTATGAACATGTATATATGGGAATATTGGTAATTATTAATGATATGATTATGGTATTTACAGAAAGTTACAAAATGAATGACAGAGTGACAGAATGAATATTATTTATGTGAGTGAATGGTTATAGACTGTTATATTATTGATGATGGGTATAGATATGTTTCCGTTGTGATATTGTGATTGCATTATAGTGATTGATGGGTTCTATGGGTGTCAGTAGCCTCGGCATCTCCCGCACCATAGGACAGTCGCGATCCGGGATCGGGTCGTGACATATATAATTTAGAATCTCGATTAGGGTTACTATGCAATATTTAAGGTAAGAAAATCAACAAATAAAGGTGTCAATAATTGGATCACTTTAATGACAAATTTATAATCTGTATAAAAGCAAAGGCTACAGCTGGTAGTATGCTTATCACTCATACAGCTGATCAGACTGTATGGATGAGAACACCCCTCTCAGTTGGGGTCCACTGTAAAGTCTCATTGTGCACAATGCCTAATGAAATTATTATCCTGCTCCATCAAGTGAGTAGGCCTGTCATTTATAATATCACATTTGATTTCAATTCAAGTTTCACATTTGCAATGGATAGAAGATTCATTATCAATAATGCAATCAAAACAAGAACAAGAATATTAAGGTTATTCAAAGAGGGCATTCGATCCAATTTTGGTTTTTCAATTTCAATGGCTATAATTTTGGGTATTATCATTTCTAAGGTGTTTAAGGTACCAATGTAAAGTATCAAGAGTGTCCATACCAAAATTCAAAATAGTAACAAAGAATTTTTTTTTTTTTTTTACATTAGGCCAAATGAAAGGTAAATCAATCAATTAGGCATTTCAATCAATTAGGTTGTCATTTGGCTTCCATTAACCAATGAAATAGTTTAAGAATCATAATTGAACAAGGCAATATGGCAATATAGAAATTAGAATTCAGTAATGCAATGAACATTGACAAGTTTTAATTGGTTTCCTTTTCAAGTAAAATAACATATATACATACTCATCTTTACAACTCTAGCTCAAAAAACTTAACCTTCCACTCTAACACAAGCAAAAGGAATGATCTAATTGCTCTTCTTATTTATCCTTGTTTTTTGAAGCTATAAGAGCAATTAGATAGTTTTAATACTCAATTTACTTTAATTTCATATAATGTGAATCAAATTGTAACTATCCCTTTCAATTTTCTATAATTTGGTTTCTCGGAACCTAGATACTTTTATTAATATCTCTAGATATACTAATCCAATTGATTCAATTCTTTTTGAGAATTAAACTAGACATATTATGGTTTAATAAAACTTTAGATTTTTTCTTTGCACTACATGAATTATGGTGAATTTTCTAATTTTGCCCTGCATCCTAAAATCTGTCTTGCAAATCCTACCCGAGCAACCTATACTTTTTTATTTATATCTCAATATGTAGATGTCCAAATGATGTCCTGTTTTTACTTAAATTTAGCTAAGACATAAGAAACATCTTTTAGGTTTAGTTTTCTCTGATTTTGAACTTAATGTACTAAAAAATATAAAATACAATAGGATTTCTCTGACCAAATCCTAACCCGAGCTAGTGACACTCAGTGTACTATATCTCCTTATAAAGCATGAATTTGGAAAAACTTCCTTAAAGATACGTATTCTACACATTCATATCTACAACTTTCATTCTTTAATAATTTTCAAAATATAATTCTAAGATCTCAAAAATTAGCCTCCAACATTTTGTCAAGATACTGAAATTTCAAAATTTTAAAGGTTTGGTTTAAAAATCTATCTTTTTTCACTAATTTAGTCTCTAATCTACTAATTAAGCTTACTAAATTGAATTATGGAGTTAGTTTAAAGATTTTACCTCTTTGAAGCTCTTGAAATATTTCTTTAGATTTTAACAATAATCCAATAATTTGATGAAAAGAGGAAGCTTGATGGATAAAAGGCTTGAAATTTGAGATGAGAAGTTGTTAATTTGGTTAAGAAGAATTGAATAAAATTTTGAGAAATTTGATTAGAAATTTTCAGCCATGAAAGCTAAAGAGGAGAGGAAGATGATTATTTTGTTCATAATATAATTATTTATATAATTTTATGGTCAATTAAAATTTTAGAAAATGAAAAATTGAAGAAAATGAAGATGGAATTGAATGAAGACCACTTTTGATCTAAGTGAATTTGTGAGAAAAATAAAAAGATTTATTTTGATGGTTATGGAACCACTTGGCTGGCTACCTCTCTTCTAATTTTATTATTTTTATTTATTTATTGGTTAAATTACCTTTTTAACCTACACTTCTCAAAAATTACAAAATTATCATTTTTCCTCTTCTTATTCTTCTATTCACTACTTGAGCATCTAAGTTTTACGAATGTCACCCAGTTTTATTTTTAACTCACTCATTGTTTATCTAATTTTAGGTGTGTGAAGAAAAATAGGATAAAAGACTGTTACAAAATTTACTAAAAATAAACACCGGAAGTTGTCCAATCTTAGTTTTTTCTAAATTTTTCTTTTTAAGTTATTTAATTGATTTAATTAATTAGCACTCTTTTTAACTTCTTTTAATCCCCTAATTCTTTTTTTCACGATGCTAAGTTCTCTAATTTAGGTATTTCATAATCGTTTCTAACTAATGCACTTACTAAATTTTATAAAAATTCAACTACCGATACTCATTTCGTAAAACTATCCTTAATCATTTTAGAATTTAATTAGGGTTATTACAAAATATACCATGATCAACAAGCTATAATGGTATAATAGTATATGCTTTACTCACTAAATTTACTCACCTATAGTTGTTTCATGTATTTCAAGCAATAGGTTGTGGATAGCTAAGATTCCTTAACATTCTTTTTTTTAGCGGAGAGTTTCATATATCCATGTATAATTTCTTTTTGAAGATTCCATATTTTTAGATGCCCTATAAGTTGTCTTTGGAAGATTATTTAAAGAATATGATTTTTATTATTGTAACTTGATGACTTATATACTTTTGATTCTATATGATGTATAACATTGTAATCATAACCTGTATGATGTTGCCTTAAAGACCTTGGAATACTCTAAGAAAATCCCCATATGTTACATAATGATATATGATTATAGAAATGAAATGTATGTTTATTAGGTTATGATCTTGGGGTTATGTCTAGATTACATGATACTATGATTGGATTATAATTATTTGGACTCTATAGTTCTACAGTTGGTTGGTGGCCTTAAGCTTACCGATGCCTAAGACAATTATAATTCGAACTTGGGATGTGACACTAGTAATATTATTAGGTGGTGTTTACAAGATTCTGAAGTAGACCTTTAGACCAGAATATCATAAAAGAAAATAATGACGAATCTCTTAAGAAAAGTCTTAAAGATATTATCCATAAGGGATTGAAAGGTGGAAGAAGCATTAGTCAAACCCAAAGGCATGACTAAAAACTCATAATTCCCTTCTTGTGTTTGAAAAGTTGTTTTGTAAATGTTTAGAGGATACAATCTAATATGGTGATAACTACATCTGATATCAATTTTGAAGAAAACTGAATTCAATACAACTCATCCAACAATTCTTCTATTACAAGAATTGGAGATTTATCTTTAGTAGTGCTTCTATTCAATTCTCTAAAATTGATTTACATATGCCAGGTTCCATCTTTATTTTTAACTAAAATTATAAGATAATAAAAGGGGCTATGGCTATGTTTAATGACCCCATAACTTAGCAACTCTTGAACCATTTGTTCCACCATATCTTTTTATAGGTTGGAGTGTTTATAGGTTCAAATATTGATTGGTTTAGACTCATTTATAAGATGTATTCTATGGTCGCGTGCTCTATGAGGGGGTAAGGACTGTGGTATTTCAAAAACATTAGAATAGTTGTCTGAAATAAGTTAAAGGTTAGGGAGATATATCTTAAAAGAGCCAACTTGATTTGATTGGAGGGATTGATCAATAGAAGGTTTGGCTATAATATAGTAGAGTTATGTTGCTCCCCAGTAACTTCTGAAAAAACTTAAGCATCTTAGATTCAGAAACAAGTTGAACACAACTTGAAGTTTCCCCTAATAAAGTGATAACCTTACTCCCTATTGAGAATTCCATTCTTAATGTGTTAAAATTTCTTAAAACATCTTCAAGAGATGCAAGATACTGAATGCTAAGAACTATCTTAGTGTCTCCTGAAGGTAAGATTAGAAAATCAACAAAAATTTATTCTCACTTATATTGTCCAACAAAAGTTCTTGCAAATAGCACAGCAAGTCAAAATCTCTCCATTAGTAACTTTTATTGGAACATGTGAAATTGATGTTGTTGAACACCCCAAAGATTTAGCTATAACTATAATCCAAAAAATTAAGTGTGCCACTAAAGTTAACTAAAATATTGAGCAGTTTCTTTTTGAAAACTTTGTGTACTTGCATGATATGATGATAAGAAGATTGAATGACACCACAAAGTGCAAAAACATATATATAAGGGCTGCCATCATCATCTTTTGTTTCAAAATAAGAAAATTCTTGACTTAGATTAAGTTCCTCTTCATTATCCACATTGATCTGTTGTACTATAATAATAATCATTTTTTTTTTTATTTTTGTATTTAAGTCTAGAAAAATATTTTCATCACACTAAAAACAAAGGCCTTGAAAGTCCCTTTGGCAATCAAGAGGAGAGTGAATTAGTTGGTATGACAAAGTTAAAATCTAAACACAAATTAAAATAACAAAAGCAACTATTCAATGAAATAAACCAATTCAACTTCTAATATTTATGCATGTATGAATGAGCAAAGTAATCATAAAATAATAATCCATGAGAATAAAAAATAAGATTTAAGCTCATACTAAAACCTTATAAAGTATTTTCACAAGCTCACACTAAAATCTTTACAAGTGTTTTCACAAGACTCACACTCAAACTTTTACAAGTGTTTTCACAAGGCTCACACTCAAACTTTTACAAGTGTTTTCACAAAACTTATACTCAAACCCTTTATAATTAATCTCAAGACAAGTAATAAAAGCTCATAAATAATTCACTTTCTCTTTCTAATCTTACTTAATAACCCAAATAAATATTGAGAAAAAGAAAAAGAATAGCTACTCAACTTCCCAATAGGTTTCTCTCAATGAATCTTACAAATAAAAGATCTAACTAAGAAAACGAAGTTGGAGATTTGTTTTTTTACATAAGTAAGCTTAATAGATGTTATTTTTAACCATAGAAATATCCGAAGAACTTGTATTTATAATCTCAACTCAAAACTAGCCATTACCCACTTTATTGGGGTGTATTTTGGTCTTCTAACGATTATATTTTTTCAAACTTCATGACATTCGCGAATGCAAAATTTAGTATTGCGGCTGTGACTTTCTCTGTAGTGGCTACAAGTAAAAATGGTAACATCCGCGAATATTCACTTGTCTTGTACTTGAACTACTGCCACTCTCTGGACTTTTTAGTAGCGGTTGCGATTTCCTCTTGTAGCAGTTGCTATCTTAATTCTTCATATCTTGAGCTAGACAATTCTAAATTATAATACATTTTTTTATTGAAAACTTTGAGATGTCTACTATAATTTTATAGCATATGTCAACTCCAAAATCATACATCTTGATACTCTAAAAAATAAACATTTTCTTACTCTAATTTATAAGATAGTTTAAGCATGCTTCACTAATTTTTTCAATTTCTCATTCTATAGAAAACTTAATTACTTCATTATTTTTCCAAATGAAAGTAGACATTTAAAACTTCAATAATATTGAACAACATGTCCAAATTCTTCTTCTAGAATTCTCAACAACTATTCAAGTTTGCTCATCTGTTTTGTCCTAGTTTATCAATTTGAGTATAATTCATTCAAAAATTCATTTCTTCATTTTCTAATGTCTAATGCTCAATCCAATTTCTATTTGCAAAACCATACATTCATATCTTTTCATCTATATATGGCTCATCATCTGAATCAATCTATACAAAGTGCAGCGTTCGATTGAACTTGTTGATTTATTAGATGTGTTAAATCTATATTTTGGCAATAGTCATAATTTCTCATGTCTTAATCAATTCAAACAAATTTATTAGCATAATTAATATATTAATATGTGTTATTATCATCAAAATCAATATATAATTCGACAGGCTTTTTACCCTTTTTCATCAATTTATTTACCTCCGAAAGCTAAGGTAGTGGTATGAGTTTTTCTAGGTTGTGTTTGAAATTTTGGTATTATAGTAGGGTAGGTAAATAGGCAGGTGGTTAATACCAAATGATATGGTAGAAATATATTTGGTGATAAAAAAAAAAAAAGAAAATGGAAGAAAAGTTATGAATGTAAATGGAGAAAAATATTGAACAAAACTAATTTCTTTATTATTCACTATACAATAAAACCTCTATAAATTAATACTCGATAAATTAATAATCTTTATTATATAATAATTTTATTTTGTCCCAACTTAAGTCAATGGACTAAATTAAAAATTTCGATAAATTAATAAGATAATATTTTTTTGAAAATCTATACATAGTAACATGATCCATTTACATTATAAATTAATAATTTACTAACATTATATATAATAGATTATAATACTTTATTAAAATATAACTTTATTATTATTATTACTATTTTTAAATTTAAATCTAGTTGGATCTTATTTTTAATTTTTTTTTATTACATATAGAAGTTTTGAGGTTGAACTCTCAAATTGTAAAATAATAATAATAATAAACTTATAAAGTGTTGTTGATATTTTGAGTGCATTTTCATTTTTAATTTTGCTCGAGTGTTTTTCATATTATATATTGACTAATATTCAAGTGAAATATATCGAAAATTCATTATTTTAATTCTTTTTTAGTACATGTGGAATGTTTTTTGCTATATTTACATAATGTTTTACGTATATTATATATCATGATTGATTTTTGAATATCTTTTAAATAAAAAATTATCATAACTATAAAATATATAAGAGATTTTTTAAAGTGATTTATATAAAAATTATTTTAAATTTAAATAATTATACTCATATTTTTTTTTCTTCATTTAATTTAAATTTAATATATATACAAATTTATATTCAATTTATTTAATTCATATTCGATTGATAATATTTTTTTTCATTTTAATTTATTCATATTCAGTTTATCACATTTTTTTCATTTTAATTAATTTATATTCAATTTATCACAATTTTTTTCAATTCATTTAACTCATATTAAATTGATTATAAAATTAATAAAATACTATAATTTTTTAATTGATTAAATATTATTTATTAAATTATAAATATTCTAAAATATTAATTTATTGTTTAACTAACATTTTTTTTAATTAATAAAATTTACTAATTATAATTGGATTAGTAGTTCTTAGAACCTAACAAATTCTATTTTAATGATGTCACATTTAATTATTGAATTCTTCACATATCATTCGATGCAGAATCCGCTGGAGACACGATTTTCACCAAAGACTTCAAATTTATTGGTTTTGTATCGTGAAGACCTCGACAAGTAATCCGAATGTTCTGTTTATCTCATGTTTGGTATAATTTTTTATATATTATATTATTTATAAAAAAATATTTATAAATAATATAATATATAAAATAGAATATGAAAAATTTAAGACATAAAATTTGGATTGCTCAATAAGTCGCAATAAATATAAAATTTTATGGTTAGTCTTCTATTTGATTTTAATTTTCTTTTATTATTTTTAATTAGATATATTATAATAAAATTATATTATATTAAAGAAGGTTATTTTGTGTATTATAAAATTATTATTTATTTACATTTTAATGAAAAATTAATAAAAATTAGATCGAATAACTAATAAGGTTAAGGGAATCCAAACTGATTGATGATTTATTTAATTTGGTAAAAAAATGAATTACTTAGTTAATTAAAGTAAAACTTAATTTATTTATTATTATTTTCTTTTCTTGTCGGTAAGATATATAAATACATTGATTAGCGCGTGGCAATAGAACAAACTGTCAAAAAATTCACATCTTAAAATACAGTTATCATCCAATCCATAATCAATCCGTTGCTTTCATATTCAACGCTTGATTCCAATTTTCAAACAAATCCTTAAAAATTAATATTAAAATAAGGACACGTATACAGTTTATCATTATAAACCCAATTCCGATGAAAAATCTGTACTGCTCTTCCTTCTTCTTTCGCCAGATTACTTCCTTGTTAAGACACCGTTTCTTCGCTGGAAAATCAATAATGCCATCGTTTCTTTATAAACTTTAGTGTTTTTTCTTGAATTAATGATTTGTAACTGTAAATTATTGATTGTGTGTTGCTTGCAGCTTATAGTTTATGTTTGAATTCGAATTCGAATTCGAATTCAAACTTTTTTTTCCGATTTGGATTTGATTTCAAGTGTAGTAGTTGTAAATAGTAATACAAGGTGAGAGAGAGTGAGTTCGTGTATTTTGAAAAATATTCAAATCAATGGATATTACAGAGGTTTCAATAATACATCATGTCGGCATTGTACTGTTTTTGCTGTGGTTGCTTTCTTTCTTCGATCGATGCCATCCATTCGCTTACTTCATGTCTTTGATTTATCTTTTTGCGGTATTTGATTTTTCTCTTATCAATTTCTTGAATTTTTTTTTGTCTTTTTTGAATTTCTGATGATTTTTTTTTTTATTGAATCTGAAAAAAAAAAAAGGTTCATGAAAGATATGTTATGAGATTGAGGAGGAAATTGCAATTCCATGAAAGAAAACAAGCCAATCAGAAAAGGGTAATTTTTGTTTTTCTGAATTTTGGGTTTATAAAGGTGTATATGCTTTTTCTCCTTTATATGCTAATTCTTTGTTTGTCCAGGTGCTTTCTGATTCTGAAACTGTTCGATGGTTGAATCATGCTGTGGAAAAGATATGGCCGATATGTATGGAACAAATTGCATCTCAGAAGATTCTACTACCCATTATTCCTTGGTTCCTGGACAAGTATAAGCCATGGACTGCTGTATCCATCCTTTTTTAACTTTCTCTTACTTTATTTGCTCTTGTTTTTGCATTTTTTTTTCCTCTTCAGTTTTGTTGTTATTGTTTTTTGGTGTTAGAATTAGAGCATTCATGCATGGTATGTGATACATTGACTCACGACTTCGTACATGATATATGTTCTATTAGTCTATTACTCAATGCTAACCCCCAAATCCAAGTAGCGTATGTGTATCTAAGGCCAACCCTTCAATTTTGATGGCAATTCAATTATACTTTCCAGAGTTATTTTAAATTTCTATACATGTGTTGAATGAACTTGAGAATGTCAGAACATTTATTTTAAATGGTCAGCCGACTAATCTGGTGATTGGAATAATCTGCATCTGCCATATTTTGAATGCTTAGGAAATTTTTATTTTCTCTCCAAAATTTTTCTTTTTCAATTTGTGGCTGATTGTGTATGCTGAATGTGCAGAGAAAGGCTTTGGTTCAACACATGTATTTGGGAAGAAATCCACCAATGTTCACAGAAATGAGGGTTCTTGGCCAATGCGCTAGTGATGACCACTTGGTATATATCATCAAGCATGTGGATTTATCTCTTATTGTAAACTTTGTGGCTGCAATTTGTTTGCTTTTTGGTTCAAGGTAGAATTCGAATGTGTTAAATGCAGGCATTGGAGTTGGGAATGAATTTTTGCACAGCAGATGATATGAGTGCAGTACTTGCTGTCAAATTGAGGAAAAGGCTAGGATTTGGAATGTGGGCAAAGTTGCATGTGACAGCCATGCATGTTGAAGGGAAGGTATGGAGCTCAAATTCACTAAATTTCATGATTGGTGTATATATTAATAAAATACAGCATGACCTTTTTTCCCAGCAGTCACATATAAATTTGTTTCATGGGGAAAAATACTACACTGTCGAATAATCTTCCAAGATATATTTATTAGCTCAAGATATATTTATGTTATGTTAAGACATATAAAAATAATTGAATGAAGAATAATGAGAAATTAAATTGGGAATAAATTATATATTGATTAAATATAAGATGTTGAATGAGCTTATATATAATTGGGTTTTCTAATTTCAATAACTCATTTTTTAGATTAGTACTCCCATTAATATATAAGTTTCAATATTTGTAACTTGGTAAACTCAAATAAGTTATAATGGCAACTTGTAGTTTAACATAGTATCAAAGCGGGAAAATGGATCCATACCACCTGCTTGTTAAGTAATAATTGGGCACACTCTCAAAATTATATAGGCTCCAACATTTATAATATGATAAATTCAAGTAAGGTACAATGACAACTTGGAGTTTAGCAGTTATGCACTTTTGATGAGAAATTCCAATATTGAATCCAAGTGGTGGAGGAGGAGGAGGAGTGTGGGGAAGTGACAATGCATGCATGAAAAATTGTTAACTCTTTGGGTCCAGGGAGTTCTCCAAATTACAACTTAACAACAACAACAACAATTTTGAACTAAATAATAATTGACCTTTCTGGATTATTAGGCTTATCATATGCTAAAATGGCCTAAGCGATTTTAGCTGGTTCATCCAATAACATTCATATGCCCTCTTTTTTTTTTCAATAGAAATGAATCAACTGCAAAATTCGCTCTCCTGCCTTTGAATTTCTCCATGTCACACACAAAAAGAAAAAAATCTTAATGTATCTTTATATCATGACAATGTGAAATGAAGAAGTTTACTTTTCATTTTTCTCTTCCTTGTGCCTTTCATTTTTCCGAGTTTTTGATTTGGAAAGTTTTGAACATGCAATCTGTATATATATTTTCTTCAAGATTATTTTTCTGGACCTTTTTTTTTTTTTATTTTTTTTGTGGGGTGAAGTGTATCATGCATTTTTTTTTATGTGTCTGCATGACTTCCAGTTGCTGTCAAATTATTGTAACCTCTTTTTCATGATTACAAATATAAAAAAGAGAATAAGTTGCATGTCAAAAATGACTTGATATGACTTATATTGCTTATGGTCGTAGTTTTTCTGTTTCTGTTGGAACTTCAGGACACTATTTGGTTATATAGTTTTACCTCATATGAGGTGTCTCCAGTTTTGTATTACTTTTTTCTACGCTAATTTTAGGATGTCTGCGCATAAATCTTTATCATGACTGTCACCTTTTTTTTTTTTCTTATATACATCAACTTCTGCTAGATGAAAGTTTCTTGTTTATGTATTTGTCAATTTATTATTTTTTATTTACATCAAGGGTATTGATGAGGAGGCTGTTCTATTGGTAATATAGCTCTTAATACTTCAGCGAAACTGCATATCTTATATTGCATATTGGGAATTGAATGGCGGTAATTCACTTAGTTGAGTATAGGAGAGCTTGTGGAATGTTGGATCTCTTGTCTTACGTAAGACTTAAAATGTTTTTCATTCTTTTTTGATTTGAAATATGAAATTCTTAAGAATTGTCTTAATTGCCATTTCAAGGAAGTTACTATGTTCAATTCAATTTACGTCCAACTCTTCTAGGTCTTGATTGGAGTGAAGTTCCTTCGCCACTGGCCTTTCCTTGGTCGTCTACGGGTGTGCTTTGTTGAGCCACCTTATTTCCAAATGACCGTCAAACCTATCTTCACTCATGGGCTTGATGTTACTGAACTACCAGGGATTGCTGGATGGCTAGTAAGTCACATGCAAACAATTTATAAGAAAGATTTCTTAAATTTTCATTTTTTCATCTGTCACGGACACTTAAATGTAAATGGACATATGCGCGCGCGCACACAATTTCACCAACTCATTAACTCTATCCAAATCTGAAATGCTATATTTTTCTTTATTAGGATAAGCTTCTGTCAGTTGCATTTGAACAGACACTTGTTCAGGTAAAGGTGTTTTGACCACTAAGACTTTGTCAAATTGACTTGTGATCTTTCTTTTCTCCTTTAAAATAAAAAAATAAAAAAAAAACTCCTGAAGTTTGGCCTAGTGCAAGCTTGAATATTTCCTTTTTCAGAAAACATTTTTGTTCCTGTGTTCTATGAAATTCAACACTTTAGTCCTTACATAGGCTATAATGTTTTGTGTTCTTACTAAACTACATCATTTTGAGACTTATTTTAGCCAGTAAAAACCAAAGGGCTGAACTTTATAAAAATTCAAGGACCTAAGTGTTTGATCTGGAAAAGCAGAGAACTGAGGTGTGTACTAGGCCAAACGTTGTGGAAATTTTGATAATTGTGACTTGATAATACTTCATCCAGTGAGCAACAGTTTCACTTATTTGAAATATGTGATGTTTTCCTTGCTTGTAGCCCAATATGCTAGTTGTGGATGTGGAGAAATTTGCTTCAGCAGAACCAGGTATTTTACCAACAGGAAATGCTAATAGGACTTTATTGTGGAATAGTTCAAGGCTTTGTGGATTATTTTTGTGATTGAATTACTTCTTTTATTATATACTTCAAAATTACCAAATATGGTTTTTCTACTCTTTCCAATTCACAAGTTAGAGATATTTGTAATAAAATAAGATCTTACAACTAAGAAAGTCAACAATAATTTATGGCGGCAAAAAGTAATAGACAACATGGAAAGCAAAATAAAATAGAGACAACTGCTGAGGAATGTGGCACTACGCTGGGCAGATTGCTAGCTTGCAAAGTTTTTAATGGGTTTTGAAATTTGAATAATTATGATTCAAGATCTGAGCATCTCTTCACTTTTTTTTTCCCTTCATTTTGACTCATCGACTGCATGAGAGGGGAGAGAGCCAGGGAGTTGGCTGTGTGATTCAAATCTCTCAAAGCCTGAATTTTTATCGGATTGAAATGGGTATGTAAAAACAAGGGGCATCGACCCATCCTTCTTACACTGCTTTTTGTTTTCCTTTTTGTTTTCCCTCATTTTAACAAATACCTTGGCTGCCATGTACCCCAAGTATGCTCCCAATCTTCAGTGTCCCTTTCATTCCTTACCTTCCCCAATATATTGGAAAAGCTTTTTGGCTTTGTTTTCCTTTGATTCCTCAATGAAGACAGAACACGAAGAAAAAAAAAATGATTATCTGGAACTATTTTCACCTTTACTTTTCTACAGGCACATGGTCAGCAGACAAATCACTTGGTGATAATTTGTTGCTGAATTAATTTTTTTACATGGTTTGTTGGACCTAGGCGACTTTTGGTTGAGGTGGTAGAGCACGTTAAATTTCATGTAATCAATGCTAGTGTGTTTCTTATGTGGCAATTGGCAAGTTGGGAATGGACTTTCCTTTAGGAATTTAAACTGAGAAACTTTGTTATTGTAAAAAAACATGTTGCTTGTGTTCTAGCTCCATATTGAAGGGAAAATTTTTATGGATAAAGGTTCAATTATAGAATTTTCTTTGATTATTTTATAAATATTTATAATTTTGAGGGAATGAAGATTCTTTGATTTCATGAAAATATTGGTTGTAGATTGGTAAATTATTTTACAAAATAAAAAGGAACAGTATGAAAGGACAAAAAGGGGCGTGGAGTTGATTGATGACAGGAATCCAACCTTGGCACTGTTCCACTGGCACGGTGATTGAATCACTAGAAAACCTCTTTTTCTATATTCGTGGAAATGGGCATGGCAAGTGCTCATCTTGCCCAAGAAATAAGAGAAGCCTTTGTTTTTCTGTTGTAACTGCTAACTATAGAAATATTGCCTTAGTTTTTCTGCAGAATTAATTGTAGCAACTACATACTCTGCCCACCATTACCATGCTTTATGCTAACCATTTTAATTTTACTAGTATAATGTTAAGATGGTTAATCTTAACAGTTTATGAATCAAAATTCTAGGGTTTAAAATTAGGAAATGAAAGGGAATTGAGAAATTGAGAGAGAATTAGAAGAATTGGGTTTATAGAGAGAGAAGAGAAATAGAGAGAGAGAATGAATTATCGTTATTGCCAAAGAATGAATTTCTGGAGCTGTTAATTGGCTCCTTTTATACAGCGGTTTGTTCAGTTGCTAACTGATTCCTTTTATCCACGTTTTACAGATTTTTCCTTTGATTTCTAAGGCTCGGATCTCCTGCTACTGATCCTACATTATTATTCCCTTGTTACCCAACAGCTCTATTGTTTCCCTTTCCTTTTCTTCCTATAATATGTAACAATATCCTCCCCTTGAGTTCTTTCTTGACCCCAAGAAAGATGACAATTAGGAAACTGCTTTTGGATGAAAGAACAATTTTCCCATGTAGCATCTTTTGTGGGTAGATTCATCCATTTGATTAAGCCTTGGAACACAGCCTCAGTATCCCTGGTGATGGTTCTGGTCTTCAAAACTTGCTCTGGTTCTGCCCCAGGAATATCATCATACATGGTAGGAAGGTCCTGCAATGGTGTGACCTGCTGGCCCACTTTCCGCTTAAGTAAGGAGACATGAAACACAGGGTGTATGGTGGCAGTAGGTGGCAAATCCAACTTGTATTCTGCTTTCCCAATCTTACCCAGCACTTGAAAGGGTCCATAGTATTTGGCAGTGAGTTTCAGATGCTGTCTTAAGGCTATGGAGGTTTGTCTATAAGGTTGTAATCTTAAGAAAACCCAATCCCCAACCTCAAATACCCTCTCAGTCCTATGCTTATCCTGTTGCTGTCTTATTCTGTTTTGGGCTGAGGCTAAATTCTCCTTGATAGTGTCAAGGAGCTGCTGTCTGTGCAAAAGAAGCTCACCCACAGCTTGCACTTTCGAGGAGTCAGGTAGTAATATTGGTGGAAATGGTGGGGGATATCCATATAATGCTTCAAAGGGTGACATTTGTAGAGCACTGTGGTAGGCTGAGTTATACCACCACTCAGCTAGGGATAAGTACTTGCACCATTGCTTGGGATGCGAATGAGTCATACATCTCAAATAATTTTCTAAGCACTGGTTCACCCTCTCAGTTTGACCGTCTGATTGAGGGTGGTATGCTGTGCTGAAGTTAAGAGTAGTGCCTAGTAAAGTGAACAAGTCCTTCCAAAAGTTGCTTGTGAAAATTTTGTCTCTATCAGAAACTATTGTTTGTGGGGCTCCATGTAGCTTGAATACTTCCTTGAGAAAGAGTTGAGCAATAGTATGGGCAGTAAAAGGGTGTGTCAGGGGTAGGAAGTGACCATACTTGGTGAATCTATATACCACCACTAAAATAGAATCCTTTGCTTGGGATTTCGGTAGCTGCTCAATGAAGTCCATTGAGATGTGTTGCCAAGCTTGGGATGGAGTAGGTAAGGGTTGTAAAAGCCCTGGGTAAGCACAGTGCTCAGGTTTGCACCTAGCACAAGTATCATAGCTCAGCATCCACTCTTTAATCACCTTAAGCATACCAGGCCAGTAGAAGTGTTTGTGCATCCTAGTATAAGTGGCTTGAATGCCTGAATGACCCCCTAGAACACTGTTATGATATTGTTAAATTAAGTGCTGCCTGAGATTGGTAGTTGCACCCACAACCAATCTATTTTTATACCACAATACTCCTTTCTTCAATTGAAACCCTGGACTACTTGCTGCAATAATTCCATAACCTTAGGGTCCTGATCATAGGAACTAGCTATATACTTCATCCAAGTAGGAACCACCTGTGATAGGGCAGCACAAGTGGACTGCAGTGAGTGTTGTTCTTCAATTTCACCTGAATGCTGCTGTGTTCCATGGTTTCTTCTAGACAATGCATTAGCCACCTTATTTTCACTACCCCTCCTGTACAATATTTTGTAATCTAATCGCAACAGTTTGGAGATCCCCTTTTGTGTAAGTTAGTGTGTAACCTTTGCTCCAAAAGGTACTTTATGCTTTCATGATCAGTTTTAATAAAAAACTGACTTTGTTCCAAATAATGTCTTCATTTAGAGACTGCATAGGTGATTGCTAGCAACTCTCTTTCATAGACAGAAAGTGCTCTGCTCCTAGGGCCAAAAGCTTTAGAGATACATGCCACTGGGTGTCCAAATTGCTGCAATACAGTTCCCATGCCCCAACTACTAGCATCAGTATCCACAGTGAAAGGAATATCAAAATTGGGCAGGGCCAATACTGGTGCTTCTGTCATCTTGCACTTGATTGTTTCAATGGCCTGTTGTGCTTCTTGTCCCCATTTAAACCCTTCTTTCTTGAGCAAATCAGTAAGAGGCTTACTGATAATGCCATAATGATGGACAAACTTCCTATAATAATCAATGAGTCCCAAAAAAACCCTTAGCTCCTTCATAGTGGTAGGCACAGGCCATTCCAGCATTGTCTGAACTTTCTTAGGATCAGTTGCAACTCCCTCACCTAAGATTATGTGTCCCAAATACTCAATCTCCTTCTGTGCAAAAGAGCATTTGGACAATTTGGCAAACAATGACTGCTGTCTCAGGACCTGCAGCACAATCTCCAAATGTTTCATGTACTCCTGCCAGTTTTTACTATAAACTAAAATATCATCAAAGAACACCAACACAAACTTCCTTAAATAGGGTTGGAATATGTTGTTCATCAAGGCTTGGAAGGTTGCAGGGGCATTGGTTAAGCCAAAAGGCATAACAGTAAATTCATAATGCCCTTGATGAGTCTTGAAGGTTGTCTTCTCAATATCCTGAGGCTGCATCCTGATTTGATGGTAGCCAGCCCTCAAATCCAACTTGGAGAACAGCTGAGCTTTATGCAATTCATCCAATAGATCCTCAATTATTGGAATAGGAAATTTGTCTTTGATGGTTACCTCATTAAGCCTCCTGTAGTCTATGCAAAATCTCCAATTCCCATCCTTTTTCTTCACCAATAACACTGGGGAGGAGAAGGGACTGGTGCTGGGTTGAATCACTGAGTTGTCTAACATCTCAGTGACTAGTCTTTCTATTTCCTGCTTCTAAAAATGAGGGTATCTGCAAGGTCTTATATTTATTGGCTGAGAATTGGGTAGGAGAGGAATAGAGTGATTATGGCTCCTAAAGGGAGGTAACCCTTTTGGTTC